>CAUYPK010140403.1:0-36171 GCA_963574355.1 Loris lydekkerianus | reverse complement strand
AAGTCCTCCAGCTAAAACACACCCCCCAACATAAAACCTCATTATATGTTAGTGTTTTTTTTTTTTTTTTTTTTTGCAGTTTTTGGCCAGGACTGGGTTTGAACCCACCACCTCCGGCATATGGGGCCAGCACCCTACTCCTTTGAACCACAGGTGCCGCCCCCTTCACAGCTCTTTTATAATCCCCTGTCTTGGTTACTGGGCTGGTTCTTGTTTGCTAATTGGCTCCAGGTGCTCACAAGTACACTTGTAGGAATCCAAGAGCGAGGAAAGAACAACAGGTGCTCCTGAGGCAGGGACTGTAATACCAGGTATGACAATTAAGTTCTCAAACTTGTTCCAGGAAAAGCACTGTATACCTCACTGCTGAATATCGCTACAGTCACCTTTGAACTACTCCCCCTTGAGAAGCTATGCACTGAGACCAGAGCCCAGTCCACCCTTCAAAACAATTTTGGAACTCTTTTTCTAGAATGGCCATCAAAGCAGTCTTTGTATGAGGTCTACTAATTAAGTTCACAAATACTTCCTTGAAAAAGTCCTTTGACTGTAGATGCTGGCATGGATGTGGAGGGAAGGGAACACTTTTACACTGCTGGTGGGACTGCAAACTAATACAGGCTTTTTGGAAGGAATTTTGGAGAATCAAAGAACTCAAAGTAGACCTCACATTTGATCTTGCAATCCCATTACTGGGTATCCACCCAGAAGAAAAAAAATCATTTTATCATAACGACATTTGCTCTAGGCTATTTATCACAGCTCAATTTACAATTGTCAAAATGTGGAAACAACCTAAATGCCCACAAGCCTGTGGATTAACAAGCTGTGGTATGTATGTACCATGGAATACTAACCAGCCACTAAAAAAGATGGAGACTTTTCATCTTTTGTATTAACCTGGCTGGAGGTGGACACTTTCTTCTTAGTAAAGCATCGTAAGAATGGAGAAGCAAGAATTCAGTGTACTCAATTCTAATCTGAAGGCAGTAGATTAGCTAATACAAAGGGGGGTGAGGGAAGGAGGGAGCAGGGAAAGGGGAGGAGGGAGCAGAATGGGGGATCACAGTGTATGGCAAAGCTTTTGGGGGTGAGACACAATTATAAGGGGAACTTTACCTAACAAATGCAGTCAGTGTAACCTAATTCTTCATACATCCAATGAATCCCAAACAATAAAAAAGAAAGAAAGAAAGAAAGAAAGAAAGAAAGAAAGAAAGAAGAGAAGAGAAGAGAAGAGAAGAGAAGAGAAGAGAAGAGAAGAGAAGAGAAAAGAAAAGAAAAGAAAAGAAAAGAAAAGAAAAGAAAAGAAAAGAAAAGAAAAGAAAAGAAAAAAAAGAAAGCGTTGAAAGGTGGACTAGGCACTAGCATTGGTGCAGAGCTTCCAAGGGGAATATTTCCAAGATGACCATAGTAATACTCAGCAATGAGGCATGTAGCACTTCCTCTAAGTTGAGTTTGCAAACTTAATCCAGCCTTGTATATCTGGACAGTACAAAATAGGCCAAATACATAAGGCAGATGGGCCTTAAGACATAACAGGTAAGGGTTCAAATTCAAGCTCTGGCATTTCCCATTGGTGAGAACTTGGAGCAAATCACATAAACCCCCTGCCCTTAGTCTCTGCATCTATGAAATGGACCAAATACATACACAGGACAATTGTAGATGCCTGATGTTTTGTCTTCTTTGGACTGAATCACCTTATTTTTCTTTGGAAGCAAATCTCCTCCCACCCTCAGTCCATGTGCTAGGGATGGGGGTGGGCCTTGTGCCTTCTCCCAAACACCTGGGGTGCACACATGACCTGGCTCTGGACAGCAACCTAGCCCGCCTTCCTGGTCCAGGCATGAGCGTGTGGCTGAAAGCGTCCACCAAAATTGGATGCTAGAGCCTACAGGCAAAAACGCTTTCTTTCTTCTGGTTTTTAGGCTCATAGAGTGTAAGCTACAGGCAGTCATCTTCACCACCTGTTAGGGAGTTCCTTGTGAGAACAAAGCCAGTATAAAGGAAGGCAAAGCAGTGTGGGAGAGAGAGCAGGCACACAGGTGGAAGCAGGTCTATCCCAGCATTCAAGCACCTGGATCCAGCCAGACCTAAAAGCATCAAGATCCAACCTAACGACTTTTTTTTTCTTTTGCGTCATCCAGCTACCATCATTTGCATCTTAAGCAAGTGGCTGCACCTTGGAAGATAATGTGAACATCAACAGAGAATACTATACAATCGCAGAGCGCCACCTGGGCCACAGGGAGCCCTCAACAAGTACTAGCCGTTTCTGGGAGGATTCAGTGAAATGATGGATGAAAAGGACTTTTCCAGTGGCTTACAGAGGGTGAGTGTATGTAATACATGACAGCTGTTACTCCTCAGGGGCAGCCACCTCGAGCACCAAGTCATTCATGCCACAGCCCAACCAGTCAGAGGGCTCAAATGAGCCCACATTTTAAGCTCTGGAGAAGAGAAGATAATAAACCCCAAATGTAAGCTTCCTGAGTGGCAAAGCTCATTGTAGTAACCACTCAGCTCAAGGTGGTCTTGTGGACCTCAACAGAGCTATTCAAATGGGAAAATGAGAGAAAATCATTTTGATGGGTAAACCATTAGGTTACTGCAGAAGCTGAATCTTCTCAAAAGGAAAAAAAATTAAATTAAAAGGCCAAGAAAAAAAGTCCATCTTGTTTCTAAAATCTCGATTCAGATCCTGCCAAGAGTTACGCCTGACACACAACTCCACTACATCTTGGTGGCAAATAAGATTTAATAATTGCTTTTTTTAAAAAATGGTTGATGTACTTAGCCATTTTTCCAAAAATACCAATGTGGGTTTGGGGAGAATAGGGGCAAGAGAACAGAAGGAAAGTGACAAACTGCATCAATTGCTCTCATCATTTCACAGCACCAGCAGGCAGCAGTGGAAGCCAGTCGGCACGTGATCAGCCGTCGTCCTTGGGTTCCACGGTCATTGGCTGATCTCACGTGTACCTGCTTCAGCCAACTCCATCTTCTGAGAAACAAAACCAAACAAAGCTCTGACAAAGAATTAAAGGCTGGATGTTGCTGGTAAACTCTTTCCTTTTTTTTCATTTTAAAATTTTAATTGGCAGATAATAATTGCAAATATTTGTGGGGTACGTAGTGATGTCACAATACATAGGGATAGTGCTCAGAGAGGGGTAATGAGCATGTCCATCATCTAAAACATTTATCATTGCTTTGTGTTGGGAACATTCAGCGCCCTCCTTCCTCCTATTTAAAACTGTATAGTATTGTTAATAGAGTCACCCACAGTGCTATTAGAACACTAGGACTTATTCCTCCTACCTGGCTATAATTCTGTGTCCTTAACAAATGTTCTCCTAACCTTCCCTTTCTCTCCCCTTCCCAGCCTCTAGTACCCTCTGCTCTACATTTTACTCCTACGATATCAACTTTTTTAACTTCCACATGTGAGTGAGAACGTACAGGGTCTGACTCTCTGTGCCTGGCTTATTTCACTTAACATAATGTCCTCCAGTTCCATCCGTGTTGCCATGAATGACAGAATTTCATTCTTTTTTATGGCTGAATAGTGTTCCCTTGTGTCTATACACCACATATTCAGCATCAGTTCACCTGTTGTGGACACCTAGGTTGATTTCGTATCCTGGCTAATTTCAAGTAGTGCCACAATGAACATAGGGCTGCAGATGTCTCTTCAATATACTGATTGCTGGCAAACGCTTTGAAAATGATCTTTTGATAACTTTTAAATTCATCCACATCTATGTCATGGGCAGGCAATTTAGGATGCTAGCTTTATTTTGTCAAGGTAAAGTCAAGAAGGAGGTAAGAAATTAACTCATTGAGAAGTTACCACCTAAATACCCTCCTTTAAGCCTCACCCCTACTCCATAAGACAGGTAATTAGTAACACTGATTTATAGAGCCTCAGTTCAAAATAGTAAAGCAACTTACTTAACGTCACACTAGAAATAGTGAGGACATGTCTGTCAGCTCTGTCCAGTTCCATGCCCTACGCCACTCTCCACCAGTGAACAGTTCATTGCTTTCCCTCTCTCCCAATTCTTGATTTTATCTAAGGTACCTAGAGCTCACTAAGAATATGGACCAGGCCTCTCTTTTCCAAAACAATATCCGAGGAAGGACACAGGGGAAAAGGAAGGAAAGTTGGTCCAGGCAGGCCCTTAGGACTAATGGGGGCCCTGGAGACCAGTAAAGGAGCTCAAATATTCGTAAATATGACCATCACCATTGGGTTGCCTTTTCTTCTGTTTTCTTTTTGTAACCCTTTGGACTCCATGAATAGTCTTTGCAGATTAGAATTTTCCAACCAAAGAAAACATAATTAAATAGGAGAATAAGCTTGAAGTCACAAATAATACAGTAGAACTCCAGAGGTTGATTGGTTGGTGGGTGGGTACTTACAAAGGTCCGACTGGAATTGCTAACATCCTTTGACCTATATGCTTACTGCCTGCCTGGGACTTGTCGTTTCATGTAAATTAACTCAGACTCTCCATAGCAATGCTATGAGGTAGTTACTATTATCATCTTCACTTTCCATAGGACCACCAAGGCTCAAAGAAGTCGTGTGGCCAGGATCAACCAGCTGATAAATGGTACAAACCGAAGCAGCTTGCTCCAGAGCCCAGCCTCGAGTCCACCACATTAGCTCACAATAGTTAACTACGTGCCATAAACAATGTTTATCCCTGACTTCAGCCACATCTGGAAGAGAGGGCTTAGACTGAAGAAATGAAGAGTATAGAAGAGGAGAAGTGCAATGATGCGGTGAAACCAGTGTCAGGACAGGGTGGGGGCCCATGAAACCATCTTCCAGCCCAGCCCCCAAAGACCACATGAAGCTTGTTAGGGGAGGGTAAAAAAATGGCAGACTCACTTGCGGCAGAAGGCAGCCCCTTCATGCAGACCTCATTCTCCGCCTCAGGGGTGTTGGCCAACGGGGCACAGATGGCAGATGACAGGAGCAGGCACAGAACCGGAGACAGTTTCCCAGTCGGGAAAGCCAGAGCTGGAGTGGCAGATGCCTTGGGTTACCAGGAGAAAAGCAGACGCATTGACCAGTCCTTTGCAGAGGGCTGGCATTTCCATAGAATGCATGAGATGGAGCCAGAGAAGTTCTTATTTCTCCTCTGTCCTCAAGGCCCTACTTTTATTCCAGGCTGGTGTTCAGTGATCTGTATCCAGAACAAGATACAAATCAAACATCAGACAAATATACAGGTGCATGTACAGACAGGTGGATTTGTATGTGTATAGACACACATGTACTCACATCTCCATTGCTTATGAATTTGAGTGCATACATTTTCTTCTCTGCTGAGTCGCTGAGACATTTGAAAAGGAATAAATGAGACTCCTAATGCTTGTAGTGATTTCCTCAATTTACCAGAAGGGAGAACTTCTTAGAAGAGTCCTTCAGGCAAGAACTCTTGATGCGAGCCTCTAGGACTCATAAATGCATGCTGCCTGTTTTCATGACCTCACAGTAGCAGTGATTTCCCCCTTCCAATTTTTAAAGCTTTCTGCCTTGATGCTGTTCCTCTGGTTCTCAGGGGTGCCCACTTCACCAGCCCAATCTGCTTATATATTCTTTTGGCCAAGGACCTGTTTCCCTACCTGTTTCCCTCCCATCCCAGAGCCCAGCAAATAGCAAGGAGCCCAGCAACCTTTTCCTGCACATTTGGAGGTTGGGAAGTGAGAAAAAGAATCTGTCCAGGCCACCCTCTATGCCCCTGCCTGCCATGATATCCAATTCTGGAATGATTGGTGGAGAGGCAATGAGCTGAAAACAAAACGAAGGTCAAGGAATCAGTGTTGAAAGACACTGTGAAGGTCTCCAGTGTTGAAAGACACTGTGAAGGTCTCCCTGCCTGCCATGATATCCAATTCTGGAATGATCGGTGGAGAGGCAATGAGCTGAAAACAAAACGAAGGTCAAGGAATCAGTGTTGAAAGACACTGTGAAGGTCTCCAGGTCCATTGTACGTTCACCAAATGTTAATTGAGCACTTAAAGAAGGCCAAGCAAGTCTCAAACCTGGGTGGAAGGTCAAGTGATGAGGTCAGCTGGCTTCCTAGGCAGTCAAGCTCTTCTTCCGTACCACATGCACTTGTTAGAAATCGCATTCACATATTGAATCAAAATATTTCTTCCCACAACTTATCTCCTTCGACTTGGATATTAGTTTAAATCATATTGTTACTAAACCACAAGGATTTGAGTGTCAAAAAAAAAAAAAAAAACTAAAAGATATGAGGCATAAAAAGATAGGTGAATGAATAATTTTAGGTTAGGAGAGATTTTTCCAGGGTATGACACCAAGGAAAAGTTAAATAAAATTTTGATGAATTTGACAGTATAAAATTTGAAATATACATACTATGCATACACTAAGTAAAAAGCAAGAAGTCAACTGAAAAGAAATATTTGGAACTTAGAAGGCAGACAAAGGGCTGTTAGTCTTAATAGTCACACATAAATCTGCTAAGATAGTTTAAAATCATAATACCTAGTACTGAGGAAAATTCGTAGACACGAGGTGTGTCACACATTGGTGGCCTAGTATAGGGGACAATGTTCTCAAACACATCAAAACCAAACAAAGATGTTAGTGACCCTTTGTATATTTATTTGTTTGAAGAGACAGAGTCTGACTCTGCCACCCAGGCTGGAATGCAACGGCACAATCATAGCTCACCGCAACCTTGAACTCCTGGCTTCAAGGGATTCTCCCACTTCGGCCTCCTAAAGTGCTTAGACTACAAGGTCAAGCCACTGCACCTGGATAAAGTGTTCATAACCCTTTGAATTCTATAACTACTTCTAGAACTTTTCATTAAGGAAATAATAAAAGATATGCACAGAATTTTCTAAGGTTGTTTGCCTTGGGATTCACTACATTGGAGAAAAATGTAGGAAAAAATAAATGAACAAAATAGAATTTTATAAATAAATTGAGGTCAATCTTTTTTTGATGTATAGTTGTTTTTATTTATTTATTTTATTAAATCATAGCTGTGTACATTAATCTTTAACACAGAATATTTTGCAACATTTAAAAGTGGCATTACCAAAAAATATTTAATGACTTTGAAAATTATTTACAATATATACAAAAGCCAGGTTGCAAAATATGTTCTCTCAAAATAAGACGATATTATGTATCTTGTATGTCTGCCTGGGGGGAGAATAGAAAGTTAATAACTGAATGTATTAATAGATAATTGTCAGTGATGGGATTAAGTAATCCACACACACAAACTGTTCTATTTTCCTTTCTGCTTATAATCTTTTAGTTTTTTTGCAATGAATATGAATTCAACAACATTTCTTATTGTACACTAAGGTTACATTTGATGTTTTAAGTAGATTTACTACAAAATTAGTCGATGTTAAATCTTCCATAAAAAGTCAAGTTCAGAGACTTTTTTCTTCTGGTCTTTCATCTATCCGGCTTTTACATTTGTAAAAGCCATGACTTTAACCCTGAGTTCCAGCCTGCTGGGGTTCTTCCACCCCTGTTCTTGTCATTGGCCCCGTTAGCCTTTCAGTTCTGCTCCTTGGGGAAGTTTAAACAGCACCCCTTCTCTTTCTTAGTTCTCCAGCTCTGGGTGGAGAATTGAGAATGGGCCACGCTGGGTGTCCCCTGCCCCCACCCCCACCCCATCTCTGTCCTGCATGGGCGGAGGGGGAGGCACGGAGAGGCAGAGCAATGACCACATCGAATGCAGAATGAGGGAGCAGAATGGTGACGGAGGGGAAACGGCACCAAAACAGAGACATTATGAGGAGGAGACACAGAAAAACATTCTGCCTCCAATCTGATTACTCAGCCAAAGAAATAAAACCTCTGGGGCCAGCTCTCTGGCTGCCTGCCTCGTCCACAGACCCGGGCACTGTGGCCAGCCCACTGGGCATCAGTCACTTAAATGGCAACGATATCTGACAGACAGAGCACCAAGCCACAGCCCCGTGTGTCCCTAATGTGGTTAGAGTTGGAGAAATGATGCATCAGAGGATAGACTAAAGTGGTTAGTGTCCCCTGGATGCATCGGGGGCAGGTTCTGTCGGCCCGGGCAAAACACCTCTGTGTGTTTATCTTGAAGGCCCCTGAGCTGACTCCATGCTGGTGCCACCTCCCAGGGCTCAGCCAGCGCTGCCTCTCTGCAGCCCTTCCTCCTTCCTGTTACCTTTCAGAACCCTTCCAGGCCACTGGCCTCCCTCATCCTCAGAGCCAAAGTGATCCTCAGCCAAGATGCAAAGTGCTCCTGCCTGCTGTCCCCCACCCCCAAACCTTCTGGGCCTGGGGGTCTGCCTGCCCTGGGGGTCCAGCGAGGCCACCTTCTCTAGAATCTTCTCATCTTTTTAGTCAGCGTTACCTCTGTCTAGTGCTCACAGGGCACTTTGTCTTATTTCTCTGTAGTGTTGGCCAGGTTCGGGGGGCAAAGCAGGGTATGGAGAGCCTTAAGAAGGCGGTCGTCAGCTCCTAAGAGGGAAACACCACCATCTCCTGCTCTTTTATGCTTTTTGTACCAGGGTGTGGTGGGCAGTCGCTTGAGTTTTCCATGTTCTGATTACGTAAATATCTACCTACCTAATATTCTGAAGTCTGAGGTTAGCAAAAGCTCCCTACTTCTCAAAAGAAACTCATTATAATTATAACTATTGTTATTCTTATAAATCACCTTCATTTCCCATGCAGCTGCTGAGAACAAGGCCCTATTCTATGTGCTCTGAGAATATTGTTCCTAACCTTCAGAATGATACCACAGCTAAGTCCTAATTCACATTAGAAATGGGAAAATTGAGGCATGGAGAAGTTTAGCGACATGCCAGAAGTCCAGTCACTCACAATGTGTGAAATTAGGGATGAACCCCAGATCTCACTGGGTATCCATATTTCCTCCACCATTCTGACAGCTCTGGCTGTGTCAGTCCTCAGCGTGTGTATGCACTTTACGCCGTCCTCTCAGAAAGAAGGTGGGTACTCTCCGGCAGGTTCTATCTGTTCACTTCTTCCATCCTATCTCTTAAGCTACCTTAGCCTAGATCATTTGGGGCCAAAGTGACTACTATCTGCTAGTCCAAGTTCTAGGCCACTTTCTAGTCAAGCCATAGGACTGTTTGCAAGGATGGAGCCCTCCCCTATCTTACACTGCAAAGTTTTGTGGTGATAGCAAGTAAGAGGGAACTGTAAAAAGCTCAGGAAGCAGGTACTTGCATGCCAGTGTTCATAGCAGCCTTGTTCATAAAAACCAAAGTGTGGAAACAAGCTGAACAGCTACCAAAAAATAAACAGATAAAGAAAATGCGGTATATACATACAATGGGATATTATTTAGCCTTTAAAAAGAAGGAAATACTGATAAATGTTACAATATGGGTGAACCTTGACAATATTAGGCTAAATGAAATAAACCAGACCCCAAATGACAAATATTGTATAATTCTGCTTACAGGAGGTACCTGGAATAGTCAGCTTCACAGAAAGAAAAACAGTGGTACCTGAGGAGTTATTACTTAGCGAGTACAGAATTTCTGTGTGGAACAATGAAAAAGTTCTGGATTGTGGTGATGGTTACATGACACTGTGAATGTACTTCATACAGTACCACTAAATTACTTACTTAAAAGTCATTGAAATGGTATGTGGGGAGAGTTTACCAGAATAAAGAAAATGCTTAAAAATACATATATGGAATACAGTCCGTGATGATGCAGTGATTGGCATAGTTCTCAATTTCCCCTTAATTGTTTCAGCATAATAGCCGACGAGCTGGCAAAAGGGAGAACTGCCCGAGCTGGCCAACTTCAGTTTCCTTCAAACGGCCAGCCCTGCATTTGGAAAGATCCTGAAGGGACACAATTTTCAATTCCTCCTCAGGAGTGTCAAAAACCCTGCCAACAGGGCTGGCAAAAGGTGGAATGAGGCCATCCTTCTGAGCCTGGGCCTGGGCAGGTCCTTGACTGCAAACAACCCTCCCCTCCAGTCCTATCCTAAGCTTCCATGCCCAGTCCCCAAAATAACCTGCTGGGACTCCTCAGAATGGCAGCAGGTGACCAGAACTAAATCAGCAAACTGGTGTTACAGACTCAGTATTAATAACGTAACAGGCTGACTCTCCCAAAAGACATATTTGCATTTTCACTGGGTTTTCTTGAGACAATAGTTTAAATAAAAAGGAGTAAATACAGATCTATTCTCTCAACAAACATTTGTTGCTTATGGGACACACAGCTACATGATACCTTCCCTTTCAAGGATATGCAGGTCACATGTTCCAGGGACCTGCCATTTAGAGCTAACTTAACCTACCCCATTGGAAAGAACGGACTGCTGGGTGGCCACAGAGAACCAAAGAAGCTCTCGGAAAGCTGGTCACCCAGCTTGTGAAGGAGACTCTAGCTCTCCCTCCAGGCCTTTTCAATTGTAGATGGTAATTCATGAGCTCAATTCCAGCCACACAAGCCTCTCAGGTTACCTACCGAAACCACATTCCAAACAGAAGGATGGACCACAGTGCATCTTACAAGGGTACATGTGAAACTTAGTAAGTGTAGAATATAATTGTCTTAACACAATAACTAAGAAAATGCCAGGAAGGCTGTGTTAACCAGTGTGATGAAAATGTGTCAAACTGTTTATAAAACCAATGTATGGTGCCCCGTGATTGCATTAATGTACACAGCTATGATTTAGTATGAATAAAAAAAAAAAAAACAGAAGGATGGAAAGGTGAATAACTCTGCCTTCCCACCCCGTTTAGCCCGTAGATGGTGGAATGAGGGCAAGGCAGCCCCAGCTTCCCTCCTCCTTGGTGTTTTGAGATGACAGAATTACCCCTCACATTCCTGACTAAATTTCCTAACTCAAAACTTGACCTTTGAAACAAACTGAAATTCATTCTCAAATGAGCTGGTAATGGTACCTTGCAAGTGCTGGCTGAAAGCAGGCAAGAAGGATGAACACCCCAAAATGGGTCTTGGTCCAAGCGGCTGAGGGGTTTTCTGCTTATCAACGTTGAAGGAGGATCAATGACAACCAGCTCGTCTTCTCCCAGTCCTCACAGGCAGCTTCAGCTGTGCCAGTCCCTGACAAGCAATTTTAGAACAAAGGGGTCAAAAAAAATAAATAAATATTTTAAAAAATAGAGCAAAGGGGTCAAGTTCTCTTATGGAAGCATGGAAGAGAGGACTGAAGGGGAATCTTGGGGACAGGGCTGGACCTTCCTGTCCCCTCGGCTGAACAAAATAATCTCACCCAAGAGTCTAGGAGCAGCGGCCCACTCTGAGGCCCTCACAATAGGTCAAGTTCATGCTGTATGGTTTGTGGGCACTATTTCATTTAATTTTCAAGTGAAACAAAAATCATTACCTTCTCTTTGTAAATGATGGAACTGAGAACATAAGGAGGTAGGATGACCATGCAAGAAAATTAATTTATAGTTCCCCACACTTCTAAATGAGAAGCTGAAAACAATATTTTTCAAAGGCTCAATTCATGGAGTGCCTTTTGGCCATAAGACTATGAAGTGTTTCTTGTTTTCCCCAGTAGGAGTGCTTGTTTCTCTGCAGCTCCCGACCTGGGAAAGCACTGCCCTCCTTAGTACAGATGTGAATACAGCGGCAGCCCCTCTGGACTGGGCATGCCTTGGAATGCCTGGGCCACCACGGATCCCAACTGAGCTGAGGCCAGCGCTGGAGCCAGACACACATGATGCCAGGTAGCATGACATGAGAGGAACCACAAGAACACAGGATGCTCTGTAGGGTGTTCCTTCCCAGAGATGCTGACATTGAGAAAACAACCAGACCCCAGGCTCCAGGCCCGCAGACCACCAGGGATGGCCCTTGCCCATAGTCTGTAACTAACACCAAGGGCAGACCTTACATCATACAAACCTTGTGTATTTTATTAGTCTTGGGGAGCCATTTGCCTTGAAAATATCCAACAGCTGTGCATTCCACAGGCAATTGTACATCAATCATGAGTCACAGGGGAAAGTGCCATCGTTGCTTCCAAATCTGCTAATGCACAGACGGGCACCCAGCTTCCAGCAGCCAGGGAATAGAGAGAGGTCTCCAAATTCTAGCTGGCCCCTTTCTGCTTGCTATAAAGCTTCAGACATCTGGCTACAAGATTGGTAAATGTGCTGGCTCTTGACTGGGGGGGGGGGGGGTGATTACATAAGGGTTTGAGCACCAACTGACAGAGCCACGCTGCTCTCTGTCCTCACACTGGTCTGGGTTTGCCCACTCAACTCGCCTTCTCTCCTGTTCCGTTTTCCTTCTCTCTCTCTCTGTCCCTCACCTATTCCTCTCTCTCTCTGTCCCTCACCCTGTTCTTCTCTCTCTTTCAATAACTTAAGGCAGAGTATGTAAAACAAAAAATTAGAAAGAAAATACCAATGTTAAAAAAATCAACAGTTTCTCATAAATGCATTAATGTACACAGTTATAATCTAATAAAGAAAAAAATCAACAGTTCCTATTTCTTGAAGACACCTTATATGCCAGGGACTTTGAGAGCACTGATTCTAAGTTTTCTCAGTTTTCTCAACTCCTTGCTGGCAGAGCGAGCCTTATTAAGTGTATCTCCATTTGCAAATGAAGAAACGAAGGCAATGGAAACTAAGTGACTTCCCCAAGTTCTGCAGCTGGGAAGAGGCAGAGCCAGGATTCAAACCCCAATCTGGTTGATTCTCTCATTACACTTTCTTCTCTGTCCCCCAATCCTATGGGGTCCTCCCATTGGCCCAGGCTACTGCCGGGGTCAGCATTCTGAAGCCTGGAGGAAATGAAGCATGACTCACCAGCAGACCAGGGGGAGGGAGGGGAAAGGAGGTGGCAGGGCAGGAGAGACCTAGGAGGGAGGTTATGCAGAAGAAAACTGTTTGTTGTGAAACGTTTAATTATTGCACTTGGGGGTAATTTGTTATCAGGGAAATTAAGTGATTCCATTAGCCTCCTGTCGCTTTCCAAAATAAATCTGTCAGAGTGGGGGGGGGAGGGAGATGAGAGCTTCTCTGTTTTAATTTGTTTTTCTGCAGATTGCCAACTGGAAGCACGGGGCTCCATTTATCCAGGGGACGGGAGCTGGCGACTGTCCTGGGTGAGCCTCTGCTACACTCAGCCCCTCTGCAGCCACATTTCCATAGCAGAACAAAAGACAGAGCCCAGCTTGGGAAAATGGGGCAAGTACCCAGTCGATGCAGAAAGAGTTCAGAGGCCTGGGAACAGGACCTGGTCCTGCCACCAGCCGTGCCGTGGGCAACGCACATCCCAGCTAACAAATGGGTTCTGGAATGGTTGTACCCATTTGCTCTTAAGCACCAGCGGACTCCAGCTTACAATAACCACATGTACCAGGAGTATCTTAGCACACATGGGAGTTACAATAAAAGCTCTGTCAACAGGCAGTGCCCTCCTCACCACCAGGGACTCTTGCTGTCTCTAACAGACGTGGCTCTTGGAAAGTAAATCAAGAACAAGAACCCAAGTCTGAGCTCTCAGAGGCTCACTAAGCCCCTGCCCTCCCCATCTCTTCCCATGGACTCAGAGCAGCCACACACAGCAACATGACGCCCTGCCTCCCAGGACTGGGGACAAGTGAAAACAAGGTGCTATTGTTTTATTCCTTATATCTGAACCAGCCCAGAGCCTGAACAAATGTAAAAATGCTTTATTACTTTTTCTAACCCAAGTTCTTGGCACTTAGCAGGTACTTACTATAAATTTGTTGAATTAATTGATCATTCTGTAATACAAAATTTCTCACTAGCTGAATGGATAACCAAATCTTAACCAAGGGAGAAGGGACTATGGCTTTTTTGTGGAAAATCTGTCTAGAGGAGAATGAGCTAAGAGTGGTCTGGTAATTCTAGTGGAGAGATATCAAATTATACTTCTCTCCCCAAGAGCTCTGATCCCCTCAGCAACTTGGCTGTGACTTCACAGGGATGAATGCTACCAACCACAGAGGGTGCCAGGTCTCTGGAAGGTCCCTCCCTTTGACGCCCAGCCCTGGCCACATCTACAGGGAGCTGCAATATTTCTGTCTCCTCATCATTTCCTCATCTACAACATGATAACAGAATAGCAGCATCTGCCCTAGAGATGAAGGCAGGAACTACAGAGTGCCAAGATCAGTGTTTTAGCTGTGGGCAGATCCAGGCACCATGTGAGATCTTAACAGAGTAGCCTCCTCAGGCCCTATAGATTGAGGCAGGAACTACGGAGACCAAGATTGGTGTTTTCACCACAGGCAGATCCAGGCACCATGTGAGATCTTCTGCATCAGGGATCAGAGCACTCTTCAAGGTTTGAGCATGAACCAAGCTCAGTATCTCATGTGGCTGCCATGATCCCTAGTGTCACCTTGAGAGTGAGACTTGTATAGTCTCAAGTCTTCACCCCCAGCCCATGACTGGTATTTGTCCAACAGATCTACAGCCAGAAGAAATATAGTCTGGGTGGTTTTCAAAGTCAATAAATAGCTTTGGTTACCAGCAACCAAACAGCCTGAAGATGTGCCTCCTAGGGGAGCAAACGAACATAGGCTAGGAGAGAGATCAGATGCCTAGCCCAGGCCCTGCACTTCCCAGGCCCACTCTCCTAACAAGGGATGGGAAGGCAGGGTGGGGGAGCCCTCCCTATCTCTCAAACATGGCTGCCTGGGTCCCCCATCCATGAATTGAATAAATAATACCAAGGAAGCTCCTCAAATCAATGTGCCTCAAACCTTAATATGTATAAAACTCAACTGGAGATCTTGTCAAAATTCTGATCTTGATACAGGAGAAGCACAGAAAAGTCTGTTTTTCTTCATTACCACCAAGCTCTCAGGCAGTAGCAAGACCATGTTGTGAGTGGCTATGCCCTAAATCCTCTGAGCCTAAATTCCATATGCAAAATCAGCTGTCTCACAAGGTCTCTGGGGTTTGACACAATAACAAACATGAACTGCCGAGCAATGTACTAGACGTGAGTGGTGCTTTCCTCGCACTTCTGCACCATTCTAGCTGACCCCTCAACAAGTGGTTCTTGACTTCATTTAGATAATAGACCCCTATGAGAACCTAATAAAAACTGAAAACTCTTAATCAGTCAAGATGGGCTAGGTTGTGCTGCAATGACAAACAAGTCCAAAATCTTCGTGGTTTAACACAGGTAAGGTTTGCTTCCTGCTCCTACTCCGTGTCCAGCATCCAGCATGAGGCAGTGAGGACCCTGCTCAGGGAAGTCTTTCAGAGACCCAGACTAACAGTGGTTCCATCACAATATACCGGTACCAAGTCCATGATCATGACATGACCACAGCAGAGGGGAGGAAAGTAGTAAATCAGACCTTGGCTCTTATAGCATCTGCCCAGAATAGACACACATCACTTATACTCACAATTTAGAGGTCAAAACAAGTCCCAGGGTGATGCCTCATTTCAAAGGGGGCAAGGTAGGGCAACCCACCCTTTCCCCAGAAGATAAAAAACCAGCAGTGGTAAAGAACACAACGGTTACCACCAACCTACTTCCTAGGGCAAAGAATACAAATATAGAAGTTTGCCTATAATTACAGAAGTTCACACCTCCACCACTGCCTCAATCCCAGTCTACCTTTAATATTTTCTGAGCACGCTCAAAGAAGATTTGGGGAGAAATAGTGCTCATTCATCAAGCCAGCAAATGCTGATTATCTATCATGTCCGGCACATTCTGGGTGAGCAAAAAGACAGACCAGGTCCATATATAGCCTCTCAAAGGACTTATATTCTAGAGGTGATAAACAGACAGTAAGTCAGGAAATAACAGCAGATAGTAAGCACCTCAAGGTAAAGGGACAATAGTGTGATCTAACAGAGAGTACCTGGGAGGAGGAGAGGAGAGGCCTAGGAAGACCTCTCTGAGAGGTGAAACAGAAGGAAGAGAAACAGCTACTTGACTGTAGGAATGAAAGTATATACTTGGCTAAAAGGAAAGTACTCTAGGCAGAAGGAATAGCAAGTGCAAAGGCCCTGTGGCAGGAAGAGACCACCATGCTAAATGAATAGGCAGGCCAGTGTGGCAGGAGCTTAGTGAGTAAAGCAGTCAGAGGTAGGAGATATGATAGGAGGTGGGGTCTCAGATGTCCATAGGGGCCTGACTGTGTAGACCCCGGGTATGTGTTCATGTTCCCTGACCCAGATCCTGGGGTGTCCTTCCCCCCAAGGGGAGTCAGAGCTAACCTTGAAGGATGTGAGCAGCAATCAGCTAGGCTCTCAGAACAGCACAAGCTAAAGCTGAAGCCAAGGCCTTGAGGGCCAGTGATGCTGGTGCTAAACCTAGCAGCTAAGGAGCCAGAGCCTTCATAAGCATCTGCCTTCCCCGTCTTCTCTCCCACTGCAGGACCCACCTTAAGAGCTTTCTCTACAGCTCAGCACATCTCTTTCTCTGTGTAAAGCCCCGTGCGGCCCTCCTCCCCTCCCCTTGGTCCCCTGTCTCCAGAACCAGTTGCCTGCTTCCTTCCCTCTTAGTTGTCATGATGTTCTCCCCTTTTAAATGCTGTTCTGTGTCCTCCAACTGTGCTTCCTGTAGAAAACAGCAGGAAATCTCACCTCCCTTCTGAAACTCTAAGGACCACCCACAGCTGGCATCAGCTGGCCTCTTCTTGAATTTCTTATTTTTCCCCAAGACACTGGCAAGGTATTTTAGCTATTTTGGCAAAGTATTTTTGGCTACTGGCTAGTGGCACAGGTTACTATCTCACCAAGAGTTCTCATCCCTCCAAAGAAATCGCAAGCGCACAGGGAACAGGAATGATGTAACTAAGCAGGCATGTACTCCCGCACCCACCAGAGCACCTAGCACGGAGTTGGGGCTCAGGAAAGGGTTTGGCTCGCAAAGACAGAAGCAGCAGAGTGGGACGTGTGCTGCCTTTGCCGTCTGTGTCCAGTCCCCATATCTCTCCAGGTAGTTTCCCCTTTCCTCCCACATGAGGTCTGGAGCTGACCAGGCCTCAAACAATATTTGTGGAATTAACCACCAGACCCATCTTGGTTTGGTGATTTAGGATAGCTGACTTGACAGCTCCCTAAATTAGGATGACACAAGTTGTTCCTTCCACATGAGATTGCTGAAAAGATCAAATGAAACACAAATGGGTGTTGTGAGCTGTGCAGTCCTCACATTATGAGTGGCTGAATGAACCCCTGGTCAATAGACCTTGACATTCCCCAGTGGACACCACACCCCCTGGAGAAGGATGTGAACCAGAGAGTTTGGCGAAGCACATCCTGCTTCCTACCAAAAAGGCCAGACCAAAAGCAAAGAATAACAACAAGGTCACATTTCGGGGAAGGGTGTCCATGCTTTGAAGGATGAATGCTTCTCTCCTGCAGTGTTTGATTTCAACTCTGCTTGCCCTTTACTTTCTTCTCTGTGCCCGTGGGAAGACAGAAAGAAGAGTCAGCAGCCAGGAGGGGAGCAGGAGCATGGGTGGTCGAGTTTCATATTGTGTTCTCAGTCCTGGCCTCCTTCCACCCTCCTTGCTTTTTAGGAGGCTTGTCTGAGTTGGGTTGCCCTCCAGAGGCCTTCCCTGGCTTCTAGCACATTCTCCCCATCAGAGGAGATCCCTGCCCTGACCCATCAGAGAAGAATCTGGGGGAACAAACACCCTGACCTCTCTACCCTCCTACCTTCTGGTCTCCTCTTAGCACCTCCCTTTGGCTGAAACCATCTGGAAGCCAGATACTTAAGAAAACCTTGTTGAGCAGTTCATGGAGTTCAGCTCCATGTGAACATCAGAAAAGGTTCAGTCCATCACGTGCTCAGGACAACAGCTTCCGATCCTCCTAAGCAGTGAATGACAGAAAATAACACTGTTCTTAGCACCTCCATGCCCAGGCAACATTGCACAGGCGCCCAAGGATGAGTAGATTCTGGCTCTGCCATGTACAAGCGGGTGACCTTGGGCAAGTCCCTTAATCCATCAAAAGTTTGGTGTGCAGAGATGTTGGCGTGGATGTGGAGAAAAGGGAACACTCTTATACTGCTGGTGGAAATGCAAACTAATAAGTTCCTTTTGGAAAGAGTTTAGAGAACACTTAGAGATCTAAAAATAGACCTGCCATTTGATCCTACAATTGCTCTACTAGGTATACACCAAGAAGACCAAACATCCCATTATAACAAAGGTATTTGTACCAGAATGTTTATTGCAGCCCAATTCATAATTGCTAAGTCATGGAAAAAGCCCCAGTGCCCATCGACTCACGAATGGATTAATAAATTGTGGTATATGTACACCATGGAATATTATGCAGCCTTAAAGAAAGACCTTGCCCTTGATGTGCTTAAAGTTTAGTACAATACACAAGTCATTAAAAAATTATGTCTATGCATATATAAATGTGAAACATGATATGGCCTCTGAATAAAAATCATGGGTGCAAGGATTGATCAGATAGTAGGGATACCCTATGAGACTTAAGAGAGGTCATTTTAACTGAAACCCACAGAGGGAGGAAGATTTGACAGACGATAGAATATAGGAACTATTCCAGAAAATGCAAGTAACATGGGGGTAGGAAAGCCCAGTGAGCTCTAGAACCAAGAGGTGGCAGAGGCTACATACGTAAGAGCAATGAAAAGAAAGATGGCTAAACGTTATCAGAACTCATAGAAACTAATGGTGGAGCAGAAAGGAAGTTGCCTTAAGAGAAAAGTGTCTCTTTCCATCTCCCTTTTTTGTGACTTGTGAGCATAGGAGAATAGAGTCAGCTGGGTAGGGAATACACAATCCACATCTTTCTGATAACAAAGTACTCACATTCTAAAAAGAATGATTGGATTGATTATCCCTGGGGACTTACCTTGTAAGTCAGCTCTATTTATTTGTGCTCTGAATTGCCCTTATCGCATCACAAACAATCCACAGAAATACACATATTTATAAACTGTTTGTCCAATTAAGACCCATAGAGGGGTCAGTACTCAAAAGCATAGCCATTGTCTCTTAATGTCCTGCCAGCTTTGGAGAAATTAAGACCCAGTTTTCATATTGGCCCTGTCTACCCTGAGTCACTTGTTATATCTCACAGCTGACTTGTTTAGAGCCCCGACATAAATGATTTGTCTAACACACAAATCAAGTAAAAGTTCATACTTTATTTGGATAACTTAAGATGATATATTCTCACCAAAGTGTGATATACAACCTCAAGCAAACCAGCAAGTAAGAGGTTTGGAGTTTCTACAGCTCCTCCCAAGAGATGCTCTGGTTGTTCCCCTCCAGGGTGAAACCTTGCCAGATCAAAGAAAGCCCTGAGAAGGACTCACTATGCCTCTTGTATCCACAGTCAGACCATCTTAAAATGACATTATACTTAGCTATTTCAAAACCTCTTTTCTACATGATATTGATAAGCAGTAACATCTTGGTTCTTGGTAAAATTTTCACATGTCATTGATCATGACATGAGTCCAGTAACAAAACTGGAGATATATATATATAAAAAAATAATAAATTTATATACAATATATATATATATATTTTATAAATATATATTTAATATATATAAATTTAATATATAAATATATAAATATTTATATTATATATATTATAAATATATATTTAATATATATAAATTTAATATATTATAAATATATATTTAATATATCTAAATGTAATATATATAAATATATAAATATTAATTTAATATATAAATATTAATTTAGATGAAATATATAATATATAACATATGAATAAATATATATATAATATATACATATACATAGACACTATATATATATATATATATATATATATACACACACACACACACAGACAAATGAATAACAAATTACTAAAAATAAAACAAACTAAAAATAATAAACTATTAAAAGAAAAAAGTGGGGACTACCAAAATATGGTTCTGTTGGCATGGAGTGGGAAGAACATTGGGAAGGCTACAATATATTGGTAACTGAATGTGAAATCACTTATTATTTTATCCCTTCACACTAACCCTGTGCTTCAACCCCCTGTGCTTTTAACCTCATGGTGCTTTGCTGGCCCTTCTGACCTCACCAGATCAACTCAAAAGAACTATCATAGCTACAAAACAGGGCTGGTCACACACACTTTGTTTACTTTCACATCTGGATTACAGTTCATACAGTCCTGATATACTTCCCTCAGCAAGCCAATCTTCACAATGACAAGGCAGCCATCTCTCTATATATCAAATGCAAACATTTCCCTTACCAGCTAAGTATAGTTGCTAGATTTATTTGCACATGGATTTTTTTTTTTTCTTTACTGGTCTAAAGCAATTTTATTACAATGTGCCTTAGTACAAGTTCTTCCATATTGTTTGTCCTTGATATCTGTTGAGCTTCTTGGATCTGTGAGCTTAGAGTTTTCATTAACTTTGCAAAATTTTCAACCATTCTTTCAATGTTTTTTTTTTTTGTTGTTGTTGTTCCCTTACTATGTTTTTCTTGTTCCCTTACTATGTTTTTCTTGTTTCCTTACTATGTTCTCCTTTGGGGGTTCCAATTATGTGCATGTATCTTTCCATATGAAATTCCCCATAGGTCCCTGATGCTTTTTTTTTTTTTTTTTTCAGTTTCTTTTCTCTCTTCTATTATCATGTCTTCAAGTTCAATAATCTTTTTGGTTTTTTTTACAATTTAATATCCAATTAATTTTTTTTATAAGATCTAATGAAAAAGTAGCATAATTGAGACATAAACTTATTCCTCACTCCAGTAATCCATTTAAGTCACATCAACTACAGAAAATGAAAAAAATTAATTCAAAAGTATAAACAATTTAAAGTACAGTACCTACACTTTTGTCAAATTTTATACTACATATTTGTGTATATATTCTATATTTGGAAGCAGTAATTTTCTCTAAGAACATCCTCCTTAAAATTTTAAGGTTAATATTAGAGCAATGGGCAAAACCTGGCATATAAAATTGTCACACAGGCCTTTCAAAATTGGTATTTCACCAGTACAATACAATGGCCAAGATATACACTCACTGTGGAGTGCCTACACATTCCAGTAAAAACCATTATTTTCCTTATTTAGAATGATTGATACATATTTTACAAGGGGCAGTGAGGTTAGCAATTCTATAGGATATGCCTTTATATTGTTTTCAAGTGTACAATAACACAAACAACTTTGTAAAGGCTGTGTTTTATTTGCTGATTAATGGACAGAGGTAATATAATTTATTTTCAAGTATTTTTGTTAAAGTCTGTTGTTCATAAAAATTATGAAAAGTTAGAAAGACTACTAAATCACTGAATATTTTATGTATTTTTGTTTGTACAAAAATATAAGTTAAATATAAACATAAAGCAATTATTTGATGTAAATCTGTTTTATGTGTTCCTCAGTTATATATAAAAGTTTCACAGTTTTGTTATTATGAAACATAAATACCAAATTGCAATTATTCTCTATTGGCAAAGGGCCTTGAAAAGCTTACTTGAACATTAATCTTTTACATGGTTAATTGTGTTTTAATTTTTATTTTATTTTGTGGGAAATTTATTTTAAAATACATGATACAGCTGTCACTTATCTTCTGCCATAGGGAAGAATGATAGGAAGACTCCAACATGATGTTCACTGGGAAAAGATGTGATCCGTGCATCAAGAAGCTGAAGTTATAAGGTGAAATATATTGACAGATTTTTCCATCTTATTTTTCCCATAGAAAAACCAGCATAATGATACTAACTTATATATATCCTCTGGAATTCTAACTTTACACCACGACATTTTGTATCAAATACTTAATCAGTAGCTCTTTCATAAACTTTAGTGTTCTCACAGATTAGACCTTGTTCCTTATTTCCACTTACTTAGAAATAATTTATTAAGTACTCTCTGTGGGCAAAATATGTTAATGTAACAAACAGAAAAAGCAATAAATAATAGACATGCCAACTCCCAGTCTTTGGCAACTTACATTCTAGGCCAATGTTTGGAAATCATCTTTTTCTCAATTTTTGATGAAATGTTTAAATGGAACTATCTTGGCATAGTTTTGTCATAAGCACATAACTTTTTAATAAAAAAATTTGTAATATTTTTTCTTGTGTTGATCACTAAAAACATACTGACCCTGTTTTTTACCATTGTGATTTTTCCTTTTTTTTTTTTTTTCTCAAAATGTTACAAAGGTATATATGCTTTTTGTGTACATGGATCCCTATAAGTGAGCCCATCACTCAGATGGTATTCTTTGTACCTATTTTGTAGGTTTTAACCTACCTCCTCCACCTCCCTTCCCCCTATTTTATTTCCACTGAGGTTTACTTCCCTCTGTATATATGAGTGCTCATCAGTTAGTTCCAACTTAAAAGAGGGTACATGTGGTATTTTTTTTTCTTTTCTTTTTCTTTTCTTTTCTTTTCTTTTCTTTTCTTTTCTTTTCTTTCTTGTTTTTCTTTTTTTTTTTTGAGACATAGTCTCACTATGTCACCTTCAGTAGAGTGCTGTGGGGTCATAGCTCACAGCAACCTCAAACTCTTGGGCTTAAGTGATTCTTTTGCCTCAGCCTCCCAAGTAGCTGGGACTACAGGTACGTTCACCAAGCCTAGCTACATTTTTACTTTTTATTTTTTTATATACCATTTGACATATTTTCATCACACTGGTTAACATAGCCTTCCTAGTATTTTCTTAGTTATTGTCTTAAGACATTAATATTCTACATTTAGTATGTTTCACATGTACCCTTGTAAGATGCACCATAGGTGTGGTCCTGGCAATTGCCCTTCCTCTGCCCATCCTCCCCTCTCCCCTCCCCTCCCTTTCATCTTTCCCCATATTCTTAGGTAATAGTAATAATTGGGTTATAGCTTTCATATGAAAGCTATAAATTAGTTTTATAGTAGGGCTGAGTACATTGGATATTTTTTCTACTATTCTTGAGATACTTTACTAAGAACAATATGTTCCAGCTCCATAAATGTAAACATGAAAGAGGTAAAGTCTCCATCTTTCTTTAAGGCTGCGTAATATTCCATGGTATACATATACCACAATTTATTAATCCATTCGTGGATTGATAGGCACTTGGGGTTCTTCCATGACTTAGCAATAATGAATTGGGCTACAATAAACATTCTAGTACAAATTTCTTTGTTATAATGTGATTTTTGGTCTTCTGGGTATATACCTAGTAGAGGAATTGTAGGATTAAATGGCAGCTCTATTTTTAGATCTCTAAGTGTTCTACAAACATCTTTCCAAAAAGAATGTATTAGGTTGCTTTGGGATGGAGTGTCTATCAAGCACAGTTGTTCTAGGGTCTCATTTAAATTTCTTATATCTTTGTTTAATTTCTGTTTAGAGGATCTGTCCAGCTCTGTAAGAGGAGTGTTAAAGTCCCCTGTTATTATGCTATTATCGGATATCATATTGCTCAGACTAAGGTGTGTTTCAAGAATCTGGGAGCATTTAAATTGGGTGCATAAATATTAAGAATTGAAACATCTTCTTGTTATATTGTTCCCTTGACCAATATAAAGTGACCATCTTTGTCTTTTTTTTTTTTTTTTTTACTTTAGTTGCTTTAAATCCACATGTATCTGAAAATAAGATTGCAACTCCTCTTTTCTTCTGAATTCCATTTGCCTGAAAAATTGTCTTCCAACCATTGGCTTGGAGTTTTAATTTGTCTTTTGAAGCCAGGTATGTTTCTTGCAGACAGCAAATGGATGGCTTGTGTTTTTTAATCCAGTCAACCAATCTATGTCTCTTCAGTGGGGAATTCAACTCATTAACATTTATTGAGATAATTGATAAGTGTGGTAGTATTCTATTCATCTTATTTTGTGAGAGTCCATTGCTTAGTTTTATCTTTTGCATCAGTGTGGAGGTTAGGTTCTGTCCTTTACTTTGAGTTTTTACTTTGCTGCTGATCCATTGTGATGGTCAGTGTGTAGAAGAGTTTGAAGTATTTCCTATAGAGCTGGTCTTGTTGTGGTGAATTTCCTCAATGTTTGTATATCAGTAAATGATTTGGTTTCTCCATCAATTTTAAAGCTTAACTTAGCAGGATATAGAATTCTGGGCTGGAAATTGTTCTGTTTAAGTAGATTAAATGTAGATGACCACTGTCTTCTTGCTTGGGATGTTTCATTAGAGAAGTCTGCAGTCACTCTGTTGTATTTGCCCCTGTAGGTCAACTGGCACTTACTTCTGGCAGCTTGAAGAATCTTTTCTTTTGTCTTGACTTTGGACAGGTTCATCACAATGTGTCTTGGAGAAGCTTGGTTAGAGTTGAGGCAACCTGGGGTCCGATATCCCTTTGAAAGGAGTGTGTCAGAATCTTTGGTGATATTTTGGAAATTTTCATTTATAATATTCTCTAGTATGGCTTCCATTCCCCTGGGGTATTCTTGTTCCCCTTCTGGGATTCCTATAACTCATATGTTGGAACGCTTCATGAAGTCCCATAATTCTGTCAGTGAACATTCTGCTTTCTCTCTTCTTTTCTGCCTGTTTAACTATCTGAGTTATTTCAAGAGCTTTGTCCTCTACCTCCGAGATTCTGTCTTCTGCATGGTGTAATCTGTTGTTGATACTTTCTATTACATCTTTAAGTTCCCTAATTGACTGCTTCAGTTCCTTCAGCTCTGCTATATCCTTTCTATATTCTTCATATCATTCATCTCTTATTTGATTCTGCTTTTTGGATTTCCTTTTGGTTATTTTCCACTCTATTAGCAGTTTTCTTCATTGTTTCCATCATTTCCTTCACTGTTTTCATCATGTGTATTCTCAATTCCCTTTCTGTCATTCCTAACATTTCTTTATAGGTGGAATCCTCTGTAGTAGCTACCTCATGGTGGAGGGTGGAGGGGTTGCTCTGGACTGGTTCTTCATGTTGCCAGAAGTTTTCTGCTGATTATTCCTCATGAGTGATTTATTTTATCTGTTTCCTTGCCCTAATTTTCCTTTCACTTCCTCTTGCTCTTTAAGTTCCTGTGCCTGTGGACTAGGGTTTCAGTGAGTCCTTTTGGTACAGGACCAGAAGGATGAGAAGGTTGAAGAGCAAGAAGGGATAAAAGAAAGAAAAAGAAAGAAAAGAAAATAGAAAAAGGAGTGGGGGTGGGTAAAAGGGAATATTGACAAAAAGAAGAAAGATACAGAAAGAGGGAGACAATAGAGGTGTACAGTAGGGTACTTTGACATAACTTTAAAAAAAAATCAACCTCCAGGGGTGCCCAGGTGGGTGGTTCCCTTTAGGTCAGCAGCCCTTTGCTAACCTGATCAGACACAGTACTCCACCTTTACCAAGTAGAGAGGAAAGACAAAAGTGCTATAAATCAGACCAAAACAAGCAAACAGAAAACTTTATGTGATAAAATTGGGTGAAAAGAAAAATGATAGGGGTAGAAACACTAGCAAAAATAAAGTTCTAATTATTGAAAAAGGCAGCAGTGGGAAATAGTATTTAAACTAGAAAAATGGGGAAATAAAGGAAAGAAAAAAAAAGAAAAAATCTGTAGGGGAAAGGTTGAAATTAAAAAGCAAAACAAAACAACAACAACAACAACAACAAAAAGCAGTATATATATCTTGTTGAATATTGTCTGGGAAACAGGTGGTCTTCTGGGATATGAGATGTTAATCACAATGCTGATACAAGTGGAGACCTCTGCTGATTTCTCAAATCCTACAGGGTGGAGACCCTAAATCTTTCTTCAGCCCTCTTAAAAGGCACTTTAAACTTCTAAACTTAGCTAAGCAGAAGCTTTCCCAAGAAAGTGCTTGTCACTGGGATCACTTCTGAAGTGGCTATCCACTTACCCAGTGTTCCAAAACTGGTCTCGCTCTGCCCCTGAGGGTTAAGGCTGTAAGGCAGCTCAGTCACTAGATTACTAGCTCCCGCCTGATCCTTGCTCTGTGACCCTGGGGGTGGAGCTTGCTGGGGCAGTTCTCTCACAATGACTCCCTGCTGCCCACAGCCCAACACTATTACCTCCATCCGGCTCAGCAGCTCAGTTTGGGGCCCTAGACAATGCCCAAAGTTCTCCGCACTCCTGCCCAAGCTCTCCCCAAGGCAGTTCAGCTGAGTACCAAGTCCAAAAACACCAAAACAGTTCACAGGTAAGGCCTTTCCAGTTTGCAGTCTCAATTGCTGCTGTACTTACAGCTGCCAGCGGGATTAGACCAATTGAACACACGCTACCACTTGCCAGTTTTCCACTGTTTTTGTCCTACTCTTGGGGTCCGGAAGTCTCTCGCTAACTCCCTGTGTCCTCAAAGGGATGATTATAGGCATATCCCACCAGCAAGAGATGCCTGGAGTCTTATCTCCCCAGACTCACAGTGCCCAGTTGCAGGGAAGCTGTTACTCGGCCACCATCTTGCTCTCCTACCTGTAGTATATTTTTCTAACACTTGTTCCCTTGGCCCATCTGCCAAACAATAGCCAAGTCTCAAATTCATAATAAAACAACTTTTCAAAGAATCCAAGACAAGATAGGAGGTGAAACTTGGAAGAAGGAAGAGAATTCAGGAGTATAGTTTCAGGGAAGGATGCTTAAGAAATGTAGCTTTTTTTAGTGTTTAAAAAATATGTGTATTTTAACTGGTAATTTATTTGGATGAAGATTTCCATCTTAGAGCCTGAGTTATCAGTAATAGAGGAAGATAGAAGAAAAACGAGTATGAAAGATCAAGAAACAATTAAAGTACAAGATTTGAATGAGGTAAGAAACAAAATAGATAATTTTCAGTTACATTTTCTAATACAGGGGAGGCAGAAGCAAAAGGATGCTCAAGAATTACTGAAAATAGTCAAAAGGAGAAAGCACACTTCTAAAAATGGTAAATCTACATCCTATGATTATGATCTATGATTACAAAAAGCCTCCCCAGGAGTAGTCAGACTCAGAAAGGAGCCCATTAAAAATGTATATAGAGCCAGATGTAGTAGCTTACTCCTGAAATCCCAGATTTTTGGGAGGCCAAGGCAGGGAGATTGCTTGAGGCCAGGAGTTCAAGACCAGCCTGCGCACCATATCAAGACCCTCATCGCAGGCAGCTCCTGTGGCACAAAGGGGTAGGGTGCCAGCCCCATATGCCGGAGGTGGGAGGTTCAAACCCAACCCCAGCCAAAAACTGCACACACAAAAAAAAAAAGAAGGGGAAGGGAGGGGGGAGGTTTGGGTGGAGGGAGGGTGATGGGTTGGGCCACATCTGTGGTGCATATTTTTATCTATAATAAAAATAAATAAATAAATAAAAAAAGACCCTCATCGCTACAAAAGCTAAAAATAAAAAATTAGCAAGATATGGTGACACAAACCTGTAGTCCCAGCTACTTGGTAGACAAAGGTGGGAGTATCACTTGAGCCCAGGAGTTTGAGTTTACAGTGAACTATGATTGGGCCACTGCATTCTAGCCTGGGCAACACAGTAAGACCTTGTCTATAAATCTAGTTATGTTGACATTGTAGGGATGATTTGAAAGGTATTGCCTCATTGAAGAATAAATGTGAAAATTCAGAACAATCCAATAATAATATAAAATGCTATTTACAGAGCATTTTCTATGAGTTAGGTGCCTATCTATGCCCAGGCATCATTACCCGTATTTTTCATATAAGGAAACTGAGGCTAAGAAGAGTAAAGTAACACCAGCTCCAGGTCCACTGTTGGTAAACAGAATTGGACTGGTCAGACTCTTTTTCTAGTATATCATCCTGCGTTTCCCAAGTTACAGAGTAAAGATGTGTCAGTTTCATGCTGCTCCCTAATTGACCAAAGAACATGCAGTTGGTGCACTTGACAGATGTGCTTTTACAGTGGAGAGGGGTCCACCATTAGATGATAATATGACCACCAAGAAAATTGGCTCTATTTTTACTCAGTGTTCACTAAGTTGCACTTTGATCCCAGTCAAATTTCCTCATAGAGTTTTGTACACAAGAGAAAATGCACTTTGGCAAGAAATAGAGTGATATTTAAAATTAGAGCTTTTAAGTTAGACTTAGGTTTGAATCCCAGTGCTGACTATGTGACCTTGAGCAAATTTCCTAACATATCCAAGCCTCATGTACCTCCTCTTTAAAAAGAATGTATAATAATTCTAAACTCATAGGATTCCTGGAAAAACAGAATGAGATGATATGTGTAAAGTACTCACCATGGTGTCTGACGTAGTAAGCTCTCAATACACAGCAGCTACTATCATTATTACTCCAGTTATTATCAAATAATTTGGAAATATTTCAATAATATCTTATATTAACATTTGGTAGGTGCCTATGCTTTATCAAATACTTTGAAAATCACATTTTATTCCTACTATGCTAGCTATCATGTAGTTAAGCCAAGCATTACTACATTTTACAGTTATGTAAATGGGCTTGGAGTAAAAAACATACCTGTAAAAATCATATCATAGCTGTGATACCATGAACTAGTTTTTATAGGTTTGTAAAGCTCCTATAACTTCATAATTGAGTTGGGCAGAAGCTTATTATTATCAGAATTTGTAGAACACACTGCTAGTGTATGTAGAATTAATTATAAAAATGCTTTTTACAGATACTGACAATGAGTCAAGAAAAAATTGAAATATTTGAAAGTGAGTCATCAGAAGAGAGAGAAAGGAGAATGAAATTGGCATCTGGTCTTAATACTATACAGAAGGCTTTGAAAGTTAAAAGTGAGGTATTGCCCTTTAGGGTATTGTTTTCTTCTTGTTCCAATTTAGGTATTTCATGTTATTTTAAAATAAATGATAACTCTAAGTCTGAGCTTGGGCTGCCATAACCAAATACTGCAGACTATGTGGCTTAAACAATAGAAATTAATTATTTCACAGTTCTTGAGGTTCAAAAGTCCAAAATCAAGGTTCAGCCCAATTCACTCCTTAGTGAGGGCTCTCTTCCTGGTTTGCAGATGGCCACCTTCTTACTGTGTCCCCACATGACAGAGAGAGAAAGCAAGCTCTAGTGTCTCTTCCTCTTCTTATAAATGGCACCAACCCTATTGGGTTAGGGCTCCACCATTATGTCCTTATTTGACCTTTATTACCTCCTTATCAATCCTATCTTCAAATACTGTCATATTGGGGTTTAGGGCGTCAATGTATGGATTTCAAGGGAGGGAGGGACACAATTAAGTTCATAGCACTACAGATTATATGCATTTCTAGTAGAGGCAGTCCCTGAATTACAAATATCCTACTTCCTGGCTGCTTGCGGTGACTCAGCCTGTAATCCTCGCACTCTGGGAGGCTGAGGCAGGTGGATAGCCTGAGCTCAGGTATTCAAGATCAGCCTGAGAAAGAGGGAGACCCCATCCCTACTAAAAATAGAAAAACTAGCCAGGCATTGTGGTGGATGCCTGTAGTCCCAGCTACTCAGGAGCTTGAGGCAAAAGTATCTCTTGAGCCCAAGAGTTTAAGGTCGCTGTGAACTATGACTGCACAGCACTCTAGCCTGGGGTGACAGAGTGAGACTCTGTCTAAAAAAAAAAAAAATCCTAATTACCTACAACTTGCACTATGAACTGAGGTTATTATAGTAAGTCCCCAAGTTACAAACATCCAAATGACATACAATTCACACTTACAAATGGAGGATATTAATAGTTAAATGTACCTGTTCAACTTAAGAACAAACCTACAGAAACTATCTTGTTCATAACCTGGGGACTTCCTATAATAATAGTAGGATAGCTGTGTTGTTTCCCTGAGCTGAGTTCCAGCACTAGCCAAAGAATCCTTTAATTAGCAAATGTTTGATTGTTATAGTATTCATAGGGTCATGGACTATCTCTCGTTTTAACCTCTTATCCTGTCATCTTGGAAAGATTATCAGGAAATATAATCAGCCTATATTCTGAACTGAGACTCGGAAGCAAGTTCAGGAAAGTCTAGATCAGCAGTTTAGAGGACAGTGACACTTAACCAATTTTCAGAATGGGTGGTAATGCAATGGCCCAAATCGCATCTGAATGACCTACAAGAATTTTCAGTGAAATGAGATAGGAGATCAATATCATTTGCCACACCCTAACTTCTTGCCTTTTTGACCAAGCCTTTCTCACTGGCATTTAACTCTCCTGATTTCAAGGCTTTGGGAAAATACCAAGTAGTTCCTCTCTTAAAGTAAATTTTATATGACCTTTTCCTTTCCTTGGGCACCAGAGACTGATTCTCAGCCCCCAGTCTTCCAGCAAACACTGTATATCCCATGCCATCAGTATAAAAATTTGATTAAAATCCACATCTAGTCATGAAAAATAAATCAGAAGACTAGAGGAACTCCTAAATGATTAAGTCACTTAGTCATTATTAAATTGTTAAATAAAGCAGCATAATGTGTAGTTAAGAATGCAGGGTTTAAGCTGGGTACAGTGGTGTACACCTGTAGTCCTAAACTACTCAAGAGGCTAAGGCAGAAGGAATGCTTGAGCCCAGGAGTTCAAGGCTGTACTATGTTATGACCATGCCTGTAAATAGCCATGGCACTCCAGCCTGGGCAACAGAATAATAATTCACCTTTAGGCTCAGCACCTGTAGCTCAGCGGCTAGGGCACTGACCACATACACCAGGGCTGGTGGTTTTGAACCTAGCCCAGGCCTGCCAAACAATGACAACTACAACAAAAAAATAGCCAGGCATTGTGGTGGGCACTTATAGTCTCAACTACTTAGGAGGCTGAGGCAAGAGAATCACTTAAGCCCAAGAGTTTGAGGTTGCTGTGAACTGTGACACCATGACACTCTACTGAGAGCAACAAAGTGAGACTCTGTCTCAAAAAAAAAAAAAAAAAAAAAAGAATTCACCTTTAAAACCAAAAATATATGGGCTCAGCACCCATAGCTCAGTGAATAGGGCTTCTGCCACATACACTGAGGCTGGTGGGTTTGAGCCTGGCCCGGCCTGCTAAACAACAATGACAACTGCAACCAAAAAATAGCCAGGCATTGTGGCAGGCTCCTGTCCCAGCTACTCAGGAGGCTGAGGCAAGAGAATCATTTAAGCCCAAGAGTTTGAGGTTGCTGTGAGCTGTGATGCCACAGCACTCTACCAAGGGTGACATACTGAGTGTCTGTCTCAAAAAAACAAACAGAAGAACTAAAAATAAAAATAAGCACAAAGTTTGAAGTCAGATAGATATGAGTTTGGAATCTCATTTTAACAACTCCCTGGCTATGTGAGTTTAGGCAGTTCACTTAAGCTCTCTGTGCCTTAGTTTCAACAACTCTCTCATAGGATTGTCACAAAATGAAAGGTAAACTACATAGCATATCAGTCCATAAAAGGTAATTTTTTAAAAGATACATCTTAAAAACAGATAGTATAAGTATTTAATCCTGGAGTTACTGAAGAATTTACCTCTATGTAAGCCTTGATTAAAGTAAGAATAATTTTAGAAACCCAATATTACAACCTTTGAATGATAGGGACTAAGAATGTTCAGTTTACAGTTTTTGGCCAGGGCTGGGTTTGAACCCACCACCTCTGGTATATGGGGCCGGTGCCCTACTCCTTGAGCCATAGGCGCCACCCCAGAATGTTCAGTTTTATTAAGGGAAATCTACCAGGACCATTTCAAGATTCTTTTTTAGAAATGTTATACTGTTTATGAGGAAATCGTCTTATTTTATTGTACTAAACATTCTTATCTCTTAATCAGGAATTGCAAAAATCAAAATCAGAACTCATATCCCTATATAATGAAATTCAGAGTCTTTCAGGAACGATGGAAAGCAGAGACCATTTTTTAATAGCATATGACTTCTTACAAAGAAAAAATTCTGAATTAGAAACAAAGGTGAGACTGAATTATTAACTATTTAAATTTCTATCATTTAACATGTCTTTTATAAGCATAGGATAAAAGGAAATTAATTTTAAGCAAGAGATCTGGAAATTAAAGTTTATTTTATTATTATAAAATAAATTGCCATATAGTATGCATTATAAGTCAAGCTGTGTTTTTTCAGGATAAATATTCAGACTTCAACTAGTACTCGCCACATAGGATTAATCTGTGCATTTTTTTTTTTACTTTAAGTCGACTTCTCTCTTACCAATTTCATTTCTGGTACACATATTATAATGTAAAATATATACTTAAATGTCTTTAACTTTAAATATTGGGAGCAAACCATCTTTATTAGTTATACTGAGAATTGAGTTTATAATTAGAATTAGGAAAATTTTTTTTGAGACAGAGTCTCAAGCTGTCACCCTGGGTAGAGTGCTATGGTGTCACAGCACACAGCAACCTCAAACTCTTGAGCTTAAGTGATTCTCTTGCCTCATCCTCCCAAGTAGCTGGGACTATAGGCACCTGTCACAATGCCTGGCTATTTTGGAGGGTGGGGTGAGGTGGGTTGTCATTGCTGTTTAGCTGGCCTGGGCTGGGTTTGAACCTGCCAGCATTGGCAGTATGTGGCCAGCACCCTATCCACTGAGCTACGGGTGCCACCAGAATTAGGAAAATGTTTAAATGTCCTGATCCAAGTTTGTTCCTCAAGTATAAAAATGGCTGCCAGTGAGGCTCACTTGAGGTCAGGAGTTCAGGGCTCCAGTGGAATTTGACACTATGATCATGTTTATAAATAGTCACTGTACTGCAGCCTGGGCAATAGAGTGAGACTGACTCTCTTAAAAAAAAAAAAAAAAAATGGTTGCTAGACCAAGGCTAGTACAACACTAGATGAATAGGTTGCTGGTAGTGTGATGTCTAGAGTCCTAGCTACTAAGTTATAACTATCTTTATCTGGCTGAAAATTCCCTTCCTTAATCACTCCTTTGATTAGATTAAAGATCAAGGAGCAAAGGCTTGAGCACAGCCGTTTAAATATATCAGGTTATATTTTAACACCATGTGTGAAGTGGAGAGCTTAAAGCCTAATTTATCCTATGCATAGTTGTTACCCTAGGAGAAGATTACTGAGGAATTGGGACAGGACATAGATAGCATGTGGTACACAGAGAGAAGGGTCCAGAACACAGGATTTACTGCCTGAAAGGGTCCATATGTAAGATATAACCTACATCTAAGTTTTGTGGGACCTTGTCAGCAAGGTGAGGTGTCATCATATTGTTAATTAAAGGACTGTGTCCTTCAAAATATCATTGGAAACATTAACACAAAGAATGAACTGAGGTGAGAAAAATTAAGAGATCTCCATCACTATGCTGGTAATCTGGGTCTCTCTTGTTTTTTAAACTTGTTATGTTGAAATAATTTCAGACTTACAGAAAAATTACAAAAGTACAGAGAATTCCCATGTACTTTCACCCCTCTAAATGTTAATTAACATGTATCATGTTTGCCTTATTATTGTTTCTCCCTCTGGGAATTCTGACAATTAAGTTTGCAAACTTGCCACTATGCACTTACATTGGCAGCACTACCGTATATACTTGAGTATAAGCCAAGTTTTTTCGACACAAAATTTGTGCCGAAAAACTTGAACTCGGCACAAATTTTGTGCCAAAAAAAACTCGGCTTATACTTGAGTATATACAGTATACAAATAGCTTGGTAAGGTTTCATAACCATGGTATGTCAGTGTCTCACAGATGTGTTCATGTAAACATAGGGCTGACATTGTTCATTATTGTTATGTGTTTTTGTGTGTCATCACAACAATGTCAGGACTTGAATTAGAGCAACAAACAAACATTCATAAATTTCTTGTTAAACTTGGCAAGACTGGAAATGAAATCAGGGAAATGTTATTCCAAGTTTATGGGGATAGTGTTAGGAAAAAAACTGCAGTGTGCAAGTGGATTAAACGTTTTTTCCGAGAGGAAAGAAAGTGTCACTGATAGAGATCAAGGTGGCCGGTAACAAGCAGAACCAATGGAAATATTGCATTGAATTGTGCGTCAAAATTGTTGACACAGCAGACCAAGTAAACATCAATAAAGAAACAGGAAAATTTTAACTGAAAATCTTGACCAAAAACTCATTGCTCTTGCATCACGACAACGTATCAGCTCACACAGCACTCTCTGTGAGGAAGTTTTAGCCAGAAAACAAATAACTGCATTGGAACCTCCTCCCTACTCACCTGGTCTGGTCCCCAATGACTTTTTTCTTTACCTGAAGATAAAAGAAATACTGAAAGGAAGACATTTTGATGACAAGCGTAATATGACAACAGCTTTGATGGCCATTCCAGAAAAAAAAAGTTCCAAAATTGCTTTGAGGGGTGGACTGGGTGCATAGCTTCGGTGCATAGCTTTGGTGCATATTCCATGCATAGCTTCCCACGGGGAGTACTTTGAGGGTGACCATAGTGATATTTAGCGATGAGGTATGTAGCACTTTTTCTAGGGTGAGTTTGCAAACTTAACTGTCACACCTTGTACACACAAATAGAGGTCCTTTTTTGTGAGCATTTTGAGAGTAAGTTGGAGACATTATATTCTTTACCCCTGAATATTTTCATGTGTGTTTCTAAAAACAACATATTACCACAGTACAAGTCTCTAAATCAGAAAATTAACATTGACACAGTGCTATCATCTCATCTACAACTCCTATTCAGCTTTTACCAATTATCCCACTCTGTAACAAAAGAACGATTTTACTTTTCTAGCCTGAGATTCAACCCAGGATTGTATATTGCAATTAATTGCCATGTCTCCATAGCTCCTTTAATCTGCAACTGTTCCTTATACTGTCTTTGTCTTCCACAACTTTGATATTTTTGAAAAGTACTATCTTAGTCAGTACAGGCTGCTATGAACATAACACCTTAGACTGGATAGTTTAAAAACATACATTTATGTCTCACAGTTCTGTTGTCTGGGAAGCCCAAGATCAAGGTGCTGGCATATTGAGTGTCTGGTGAGGATGTTCTTTCTGTTTTCCAGACAGCTGTCTCCTCATTGTTTCTTGACATGGCCAAGAACAGAGAGGGAGGCACTGCCTAATACCATCACATTGAGGTTAGAGTTTCAACTTCCGAGTGGTGAGGGAATACAGACATGCAATGCATAGCAAGTACAGACCATTCGTTTTGAAGCATGCCCCTCAGTTTAGGTTTGTCTCATGTTTCCTCACAATATAATCAAGGTTACCTGTTTGGGGGCAGGAATACTATAGAAATGAGGTTATATCCTCCTCAGTATACTTTATCAAGAGATGTGACATTTTTTGATGCATCATTCATGATGTTAACTTTGATCATTTGGTAAAGGTGCTAATATCTGCTAGATTTCTCCACTGTAAAGAGATACTTTTCTCTTTGCAATTAATAAATATCTAATGAGATACTTTGAGACTGTATGCTTTCAATGCTATACATAAGAATGTGCAAAATAGAATGTTTGTCTTTTCACTTACCTTTACAGGTCTTGAAGCTTTTACAAGAATTTGAACAATTAAATCATTTTACTTTAGGGGGGGAACCTGCAACTGCTAATTTAATTACAAGTGAAAATATCTGTAAAGATCCTGTATCTACAGTACCAATTTTGGAAGTAGAGATTCAAAGCCCAAAGGAAGAGAAAGAGAAACTCTGGTAAATTAAGAAAATTCCATATCACATCACCTATTTGGAAGGAGGTTAATTTTTTTTTTTTTTTTTTTTTTTTTTTTAAGCAGGAACTCAACTTTATTGCGTCAAGCAGACACTTACATAGAGCATGGGGAAGGGGCAGGGAAAGAAGGCGGGGGATGAGGTGCGATGGGCCAATGGCATGGTACCACGTTGGCTGTATCTAGGTAGAGGCAGTTTCAGGCCGGGCCTTGCTGAGTCATTGCTACGCGGTAGTAGCTCAATGGATCTACTTCTAGTCAGGCTCCAGAAGTTGCACTAGGCCTCAGGCACATGGCAGGGCCCAACAATTCCCTCTTTTGTTTTTTATATGGCAGATAAACATAGCCCCTATCTTAGGTCACCTGCTCTTGCAGTTTCAGTCTTACCCGTCATGGGGATACAAACATCAATGGTTTGGTCCCTTTCTTAGGTTGATTGAACGCAGAGAGATCTTACCCGTCTTTGGGTACTATGAATGTAATCCACCGTGCAGCCTCTCCATATCCTGTCTTAGGTTGTCCCAGCTTTGGGAGTCTTACCCGTCATTGGTGCTATGGAGGGCGGTGAAGAATAATAGTTAGATTCTTGGGTAATGAGCC
>CAUYPK010140390.1:0-24315 GCA_963574355.1 Loris lydekkerianus | reverse complement strand
GTCTCCAGATAAGAGTTATTCTAAACCTAACCTCTCTTAGGAAGTTTTTTTTTTTTTTTTTCTTTTTTAATTTTTTTTTTTTATCGTTAAATCATAGCTGTGCCCATTCTAAGATGCACCGTAGATGTGGCCCCACCCATTACCCTCCCTCCACCAAAACCTCCCCCCTCCCTTCCCCTTCCGTGGCCCTTTCCCCATAGTCTTGTGCTATAGTTGGGTTATAGCCTTCATGTGAAAGCTATAGTTTAGCTTCATAGTAGGGCTGAGTACATTGGACACTTTTTCTTCCATTCCTGAGATACTTTGCTAAGGAGAATATGTTCCAGCTCCATCCATGTAAACATGAAAGAGGTAATAACCCCAAATTTATCCTACTTTCTCTGTGAGAATGCCAGGATTGGTGTATTTAATCTCCTTTGTGTGGATGTAGACAAATTCACTCTTTAGTTTATATGAACAAGCAAAAACTGAAACTTCTACCTCCTGATTCAAAATCCTGACTCATTTCTCCTCTTGTTAAACTGTGGTGCTGTGTGACTGGACTTTCAGTTCTTTATCAACATATTTAGAACTATTGTTTCTAGGAAGATGAAAAGATGAATGAGAAACACGCACACACGTATACACACTTTGGGATTATTTTTAAAAGTATACACATTTTTGCATTTTAAATTAATATGAGCCACGCTTACTATAATGATATTGTTCGAGTATTATTATCTTGGAGTACTCTCCTCTATTTCCAAGTTCTATCTCTTCAATAAAGGATATCTTTGGTGTTCAGCATGATTTCTTCATTAGAGACTGCAATTGGGAAACCATAGGAGTTTCACATATAAGGGACTTGTTACATTCTGTTTCATAGTCATTAAAAGGGAATGTTGTTTTTTTTTAAATAAAAGAAGTTTTTTTTTGTTTTTTAAAATCCTCTTATCTTCTATCCAAAGACATAAAATCCCATAGGAGATTTGAATTCATCGTCAGGTTCAACAAATTTCAAGGTGGACAGTTAGTATGATGAGGAGAATAAAACAAAACTTATTGAACTTCTTAAAGTCATCCAGCATGTCACCATGTAAAACTAAAAGGAAGATGATTTCCTCTATTTCATCCTCAGTGTATTAACTATATATAACATAGAAACTCTCTTATAGCACATTGCATATGCAGGTTATATACAAAGGAATATTACTTTCTCTAATAGAACAGGTACATAAATTATTCAGTGTAATGATTAATATACTGGAGTAAAGGTAACTTAAAGGTATAGACTTATAATTGCCTAAGAGATAATTTCTAATGCTGTCCTGAAAATAAATGTCATTATAATTAGATTTACTATTCAAAACAAATTGCTAATGCATTCAAATATACATTTATAACTTTTAAGTGTCTATAATATACCACTCAAGAAGTAAAATGCTTTAACATATTGTGAAGAACTTTCATCTAAAAATCTTATTTTTAAATTACATATTATATTTATCTTTTCCAAAGAACTATTAGAAAAAAATTTATTAAAGTTTCTTAATTAGTTCATAAGATCATACAAAATAAATAACAATCTAAATTAAAACATAATTCATTGTACTACAGATACAGTGAAATAAAATTGGACAAAAATGAGACCCAGTTCTTTTTTATTCTTTGTGACTATTGATGATTATTTTAGTTCTTTTGAAATAGTGAAAAATAAACTATTAATTGTAAAATTGCTAGAGGAAAACTCTAAAACCAGACTGCTTTCAATGTATGCAGAGTCAGATAATTATAGAATTCGGAATACCCTTAGTTACCAACTCAGTCAAAGTGGCATTTAAGTGTTTGGCCCTTTAATTCAGAGCTCTTTGTACATGAAAATATGTTCATCTCTTACCTCCCCTAGTGATAATTATAATTGTATTGTTGGATCACATTTCTTGACTCTTGTGTAATTTAGCTCTGTCAGCATTTATCTCTTGGCTGTTCACACCAGTGTAACTAAATGTCTGCTTAATATTATGTAGGTTAGGTGGTTGTCATCCTAGTTGGGGAAAAACAATGAAAAAATTTACGGTGATGTTAGGCAAGTGCATTGTGGGGGGTACCAGGCCTAACATCTGAATGTTTACACTATAGAGAAATCATGTTTGGAAATAGATTTTTACTATCATCAAATAAAGGATCAGTGATGTGTTTATGTCTTAAACATGCATGGGTTACCTTTGTCTATTTTCTAACCAAGAATATTATTATTTGTTCTACAATATTCATAACAGGAAATAGCTGTGGATCATCAAATAAAAGAGAAACGCTTTTTGTAATGCAAATTTATACTTTTCTTTTAGGATGTGATAATAGTTACATTTGTCTGCATGTAGGAACATTCTGACAAGTGTGAGGGGTAGCTGATTAATATAAACTCACTATAGCAAGAAAACGAACCTTTGATAAAGGCATCTTAGTGCTGATAAGTAAAGTTCAGAGAACATAAGTGTCTGCTATCAGGTATCATGTTACTACCTGTAGGTTGATAGCAGAGCATTGACAAAGAAAGTTTAAAGAAGACTTTTGTATAATGTCCCTTTAGCTGTAATGTTATCTTTACATTAAGGACCAGTGAGCAGGCAAAGGATTCATATTTCATTAAAATACTGATAGAACTCTTTACAGAATCTGAAAATTTAAACCCTGGAGTGCTTTGGAATTTTAAATGAATGGTTTTCATTTATATTCCATTTTAATTTGGTTAGTCAAACACATTTGTTAAACATGATTGTGGGTTGAGCCTTGAACTAGACATTACAACTGAAAATAGGTCAGCAAGGTGTGTCTTTTGCCTGAGAAAGAAAGAAAATATCATATTTGAAACATGCAAAGTGTGCTTTGCATGAGAAAATATTTATAAAATTAATTAAGAGAGAATACAAATAAATATTTTAGAGAGGTCAATTGAAATCCAAACTTCTTACACTGCCAGCCTCCTGGACGTATTGCTGTCTTTCTTTTCTTATCTTCATAGTCTAAAATCCACACTGGCTTCTCTTTGGCTTCCTGATCAGACTTATGCTCTTCGAACTCACGCATTGGAGCATTTTCCTATGATTTTCCCGTAGCTGGTAACCATTGCCACCTCCGCCCAACCATACCTGGTAACTTCTTTATGTTCAAGTCTCACCTTAGAGAAGCCTTCGCCATAATACTAAAGACGACATTGGAATTGTCCATTATCTGTTTACTTGTTTTTCTTTCTCTACCCAGATTATTCTCCACCACATAAAAAACTCTCAATCTATGTTGAACAAATGAATGAACAAGGACATATGCAGGACTGAAGATAGAAACATTCAAAATATACTTCAATGAGACTTTTTAAGCCTGTTTTTGAAGGATGGAGAAATGATACACTCATGCCTTGTAACCATTAATTGTATAACACCTAAACAGGGTAGAGGCTGTGAGCACAGTACCTAACGTGTCAGCCAGCTTTGACTTCTGAAAGAAAATCTATGCCTACTCTTTGCATAAAATTGTAATGTGAACTGAAGGTCGAATTGGTGAGAATTTGGGGTGTTAAGTTTGTAAAGAGGATGAAAGGCCAAAAGAAGAGGCTTGAACGGGCTACATAAAGATAGGGGATCTATGTTGTTCCTTGAACAACACATCCTATGATGAAATAAAACAGTCAAGTATTAGGTCAAAGACAGCCTTTCAAAGCTGGCCTGCAAAGCTTTCGCTTATTTTTGTTCTTAAGAAAGAGCCCCAGAGGTGATATTCAGACAGAAGAAGAAGCCTGTTTTAAACGCGAACACTCAAACTCAAACTCAATTTAAGTCTTGCAGGGTTTAGTTGTTTGTTGGAAGCAGAACACTAGAAAGTGTCCATGGCTGGGACCATAAGTTTAAATGTCAATGGGAGGAAGAGAAAAGAAAAGAAAGCTATAGTAAAAAATAAAGACATGTGAACTGCCAAATTATAATTTTCTTAAATCTTTCTTTGACTATTACTGAAAATCTTCTTGCCTGGTTACTCTACAAGCCATGAGTGGAATGGTTAGAAATAGGCAATGTTAATAGAATAGTCAGTTAGCAGGGTAACATAAGATCCTAGGGACCTAAGCACCTAATTTGTGAAACAGGAAACAAATGAAAAAGAAACAATATATTTGAATACAGAGTAAACTATCTGTGGTGGTGGAGAGTCTGATGAAATGAATAATAGAATTTCAGATTAGAAACTGCCCTCAGCAGCGAGTGAGCTAAAACCGGTATCAAATGCCAATGCCAATGTTATAGTATCCTTGATAAACTGCGTAAATTGTTTAGCTTCTGCTTGACCAATGAAGGAGCAGGGATCTCAGAGGAAGGTGATTTTTTTTTTTTTTTTTTTTTTTTTTTGCATCTAGCAAAAGGAAGCAGAGGGGAAGCTGGTTATCAACAAGCCCTTTCTATCTTTGAACTCAGAAGAGAAGGGAATTAATTTAATCTGTCTTGTATTTGGTTACCTTTTATTTAATATTTTTAGGCTCCTAATTTGTTTTAATTTCTGAGTGCTTTTATTTTCCATATGGGACCCTATCCTATCTTTCCTTTATTTTATATGGACTTTGAATCCTTTAAATCTGTGGTTGTTCTTTTTCAAGACTATTCTAGTTGATCCACTGATCTTTCAAACATTGAGACACAAGATACAACAAAGTCCTTGGGCGGCAACAAACGTGGTCAGCATGGCATTCTTTCCTTAGTTCTGGCTACTCTAGTTAACACTTATTACTCAATATCTGTGTTTGCATATAGTTTATTTTTTTTGACTACTAATTGCTGATTTTCTTTTTTTTGCTTAAGGAAAGGATGTCAGATTTAAAGATTCGAAAGACGAGTTCATGATTCATATGGCAAGTCTCAAATATAGGTGAAATGTTCAATGGCCTGTGTACCACTAAATTCCTAAATGGTAGGAGTGAAGAAAATCAAATTTCTTTTTCTTTGATTGTATATTGTTCTCTCCCCAAGAGTTATGCAAATGTACAATTAATCTAAATTATGGTAGAAAACATAATTGCAATGTAATGAAAAAAAGCATTAAAAAGTATAGATGAGAAACACATCCAAGAAATGGAGTTATACCTGGATATAAACTAATGTCAATGAAATCTTTATAAATCTTGACCCTTTGTCTTTTGGAAATGAAATGCAGGCATAGAATCACAGAATTAATGTGTCTGTATAGCAGTGTGTGTGTGTGTGATTACACACACTGGTCCTTGCAATATCTGAGAGACTGTGTTTTCATTTCTGGTCACCACCTTAGTAAACTAATCAATGAGGCATGAACTGCTATCTGCAGTAAAAGAAATGAAAAATAAACCAGAGATAATCCCTCAGTTAAAAGGTTATTCTGTGTGATAAAAGCTATTTTGTTAATTTATTTACTTACTGGTACAGTGAGATAAAGTGAAAGTACAATTAGGGAATTCTTGTTGAAAGAATTTTAAAGGGGAATGATGACTTAATATTTTGTATTACTTGATTGACACTTAAGAGCATTTTTAAGCTAAATTTTTTGTACCATGTGGAGTTCTATATTTTTTCCTTATATTTATATGTTAAATATTGTGGGTATATGAATAACTGATTACTGAATAACAGCAAAAAGTCTTCTTTAGGTGAATCCTTAATGTTTTATGTCATATAGGTTAATTTAAGGAAGGATGATAATTTTTTGAAAAGCTTTGCCTGTATTGTAATATTTTCCGTTCATCATATGCATGATCTGTACTTCTTTGAAAATTATTAATTTGTTTCTTCTTCATCTGATTCATCCAACAAACATAGTATTAATTGTCTCCTTGTTACCAGACTATTGAATTTTGGGGAAAGAAAAATATGCAGAACATAATTATTAGACTCAAAGGCTGTTTGTGCTAGACAAAAGTGACCTATAAACTATATTAATTGGGTAAGGATTGTTGGATATTTCGTGGTACTATGGAAGCAGAGGGTAAGCTGGTGATCAGAGTATGTGGGGAGATGAGGGAAATAGTCTAGGAAAATTGGTAGGGTTTCTAGTGTGTGCAATTGAAAGAAAGGACATGACAGGAACAAGGATTAGCACTGGTAAAGCATGAAGATAGGAAAGTATAGTAATGAGATACCAATTACAGAGGGGAGGTGGGGAAGTTGTGAGAAATTATACATGAAAGGAAATGAGGGCTTACATTTTGCAGGGTCTTGTACGTTAAGAAATTTCATGAACTTTTAGATTTGCAGAGGCTTTTACGTTGCTAGAATGTTCTTTCTTTATAGATCTCGTGGTCAGTATTGAACAATACTGTAGGAACAGAAGGGAAAGGCCCTGAGATGAGGCAGGGGCAGTGTGAATGAAGAAGGGAGGCAGCTGGGAGATGCATCCGAGGGAGAATTAATAAAGAGCTGGTGACTTGAGGTGAGACGCGGCAAGTACGCCGAAAAAGAGTGGTTGGGAAGACTCCTTTCAGGGGTCCTTGAACTATGGCCCGCAGGCCACATGAGGCGGTGTGATTGTATTTGTTCCCGTTCTGGTTTTTACTTCAAAATAAGATCTGTGCATTGTGCATAGGAATTTGTTCATAGTTTTTTTTTTTTAAACTATAGTCTGGCCCTCCAATGGTCTGAGGGACAGTGAACTTGGCCCCCTGTTTTAAAAGTCTGAGGACGCCTACAACTGGGTTCTAGCTTTGGAGACGATGAACTGTGGTTCATTATCAGAGATATGAAATACAATCAGTAATGAGATGCGGGTTTAAAGTGAAAGAGAAGACATTTACATCAGACATGTCAAATCTGAAGGGGTTGACGACATTCAGATGTCTATTACCTCTGTAGACAGAATTTGGAACTCAAGAGGAAAAGGAAAATACCATTTCTGTCTTCCCAGAGGTTTGTTTTAACCGTAGTGGTATTAAACATCAACTTTGTTTCTAAAATGATTTAAAATTATTTGAGGGATACAAAGTTTTTGTTATATTTTCAGAAAAACAACCACAGAAAATTATTCTGAAGTGCCTATGAATTCTCCCACTTAACTGAAAATTGTCTTTTTAATTACGTAGTTTGGTCCGTATCCTCTTCTTATTGGAAATACTCCTGTGCATATTCTCTGGGCACCAATAGTCAGGTGTTAAAATGAACTATTTCAATAGGTGTCAACGGCTATTAAAATTCCCATAAGATGCCTTTATTCAGAGAAATCAGGCCAGGCAGGAAGAAGATCGTGCCATTGAGGTAGAAGTGAGACGCAGATAATGGTACAAAGGTAGAACCCACTGCCTTAGTTTGGAAGAATGCACCCCAAAGAGCGGAGAATACACATTTTCCTTTGCTCTTGCTGTTCACATTCTTCTTATTAAACATTCCAACAGAATATTCCCTTCTCTGACTATTTCAGGTTTTAAAAGTTTATCTGCTTTCGTAACCCCTTGAGGATGTCAGGGAAGAGAAGATATAGATTCCAAAAGGTTAAGTGACTTGTCACGGTCACCTGTCTAATAAGTGACAGCTTCTATCTTTTGATCCATGGCAAAGGGACCTGGTGTCTTTACTATTCAGAAGCACTATGGTATAATGGAATCAGCACTGGCTTTGAAGTCCTAGGTACGTGGATCTGGCATAAAGATCTGAAATGTATGTATCATGCTTTTGGACCAGTCAGCTCAAGTTTCCTCATCTGATAAATGGATATAATAATATTGACCTTAAAAGGTTGCTGGAATTTAAACAAGAGAGGTATTTTACTTTCCTGGTACACAGTAGATGTTCTGCAAGTGTAAGCTTTTCTTGTTTTCCTCAGTAAAGTGAAAAAAGATTTTTAAGAGTAACTTGAATGGTTATTTAATTATTTGGGAAGAAAGAAGGCACTTTTTCATTACATTTTAAAAAACTATATACACATATAGTTTAAAGTATATGCACATATTATAGTTTTTAAACTGTAAACACATAATCATCTATAGGGGAAAAAAGCCCTATTCCTCTAAAGTCACAAGTCAATTCAATCCAAATATAGTATGACTCATGGTTTTAGCCTGTTGGTCACTGCCCTTAAATGCTTTTCTTATGTATTACAAATGGAAAGTATTTATAAATACAATCATGACGACTCCAGAGTCTCATTTGAGAGAATACTGAATAATACTAAATATTAGTTTTAATGCTATCAAGCTTGGATTCTTTACTTAACCAAATAAAAATCTTTCAATATAGGACACTTATTTTGGTATGTTTCCTTAACAGTTTAAGAGAGTTTTAATAATAGTTTACGGTAATTTCTGCAGCTTGATCAATGGCCTTTTCTGGATCATCCAAACTAAATTTTGCTCTAATTCTTTCCATATATAAATATCCTATTCCATTTCCTTTGTAAATGTAGAGCATAAAAATTTTACTGTTTTGATTTAACTAACATGAATGCAAGCTTTAATTTTTTATGTCCACTTCAATCTTCTAGAAATGTTCACCGAAGAGTTACATTCCAATCCTTTATCAGAAAATATAATCAAGAGTCTTGCTCTGCTGTAATAGATGGGGTGTCTGTGAAAGTAAGCCACCCATTGTAATAAAATTGGAATTCTAGGGATGAGTGGATCAAAGAAATAGGCATATTTTGAAACATACTACACATTATATATATATATATATATATACACACACACACAAACACACACACACACAGTGGCTAAAGATTTAGATATTTGCTTTCTAGAATTCAAATCTAGGAAGACTGGTCTTGAGGTGTGGGCTCGAACCTTACACCGCCATTCCTGCTTATCCACCACAACTGGAATTCCTGAGCACAGAGAGGCAGCTGACAAAATGGAAAGAAGAGCATAGTAGGTAGAGAACGCTTAGTCCAATGTTTTCGACAGTGGACTTTGGTGCTAATTAATAATGTTAAAGGAATTACTGCAATTATGCTGCACGTACAGTACATACGGATCTCTAACATTTTGTAGTTCCATCATGTCCAGGTGTTCGTCACAGATACTTTGTTGCATTTTCATTATCTTTCTTTTCTTTATATAATAAGGAATGGATTAACAAGCTGTGCTGTGTATATGTATATCATGGAATACTATTCAGCCTTAAAAAGATGGTGACTTCACACTTTTTGTATTAACCTGGAGTTGAAAAACAGATTCTCCTTAGTAAAGTATCATAAGAATGGAAAAGCAAATATTCAATGTACTAAATACTGATATGAAGCCAGTAGATGATCTGATTCATGCTCACATAAGAGAAAAACTCATGTCAATTCAAGTTGGGGGGGACGAGGAAGGAGGGAGGGAGAGGGGTTTGGGGTGTTCCCATTTAGTGGGCACATGTAGGAATGTATTGCACACCGACTTTACTGAGCAAATTCAAATATTCTTACCTGGTTGTTTGCACCTTCACATTAACCTGAATTAAAAAAAAAAAAAAGGCACAAACTCTTGAACATCGATCGAAAATATTTTAAATATTATATGCCCCCTAAATCATATAATCAGTTAGATTTTAAAAGACAATCTGTTGTAAAGTCAAAATCTTAACTATGTTTTCGAATTGGAATATATAGACATCTCAAGTGTCTATATAAATAGATATTTTAAATATCATATATTGGTCGCCTATAACAACATTAATTACTTCAAAATGTTAACTGTGCTTAAGTAGATAAGTGAACTCACCATCAAGACCAATAATAGTCAAGCTCCTAGTCTCTACCTCATTGCTACCTCGTGGTCTTCTGCTTCCTTTCTGTTTAAAAGATTTGTTTTTAATTCCCCTTATGGATGTCCTATACATTTGTTCTAAATCTTGTTGAAAGATTTCTTTAAAATCAAGTTTGCACTAATTTGCACTTAAAATCAAGTTTGCACTAATTTGCACTAATTATATTTTTTATATTACTTCTTGGAAAGTCATTTCGAGAATTAGGTGAAAATATTAATTTTGTGTTTTATAAGGAATCTTTAACGTGTTTAATACATGCGAGCAGATACCTCATTGTTTGCTTTTAGATTGGCCACTTCTAAAATGTGTGTAATACTAGATATAAACATACATCTACATAAACACCTGCCTACAAAAACAAATCTCAAGTAATAACTACCTTAAAAAGTTAAAGTATGAAAAACTGTTATTATAAAACACGCTCTTCTAAAGGGATTCTCTTGTAATGAAATTTTGGAAAACTATCATCATAAGGGCAATCATTGATACAGGGGTGTTTGTTCTGGAATTTTTGGGACTGTTCCTATTCCTTGTTCATTTAATATTTTTAGTTCCTTTTATATGAGGGACAAAACTCTGACTCCTTCACGTTGGTAGGCAGAGGATTGTTACAACAAAGATCTCATCTGTCTGATCTAAGTCTACTATTGACATCATTAAAATTGTTTCTACACAGGTTTACCATACGCTAGCACATTTAGCATGATATTCAGGAGGAGGTAATATCACTGAATATCTACTTAAGCACACTTAATATTTTGAAGTAATTAATATATGACAAATATATGATATTTAAGTATCTATATAGGCATTTGGAGAGGTCTATATTTGAGAGAGTATCAAGTAATGGTAGAATAACTTTTCCTTACTATTATATCATCTTTACTAAACTTTTCTTAATATTATAAGTGAATCATTATTAGTAATAAAAGGGCTGAATGTAATTCTGTAATGTTTATGTTAGAAATTATATTTTTCTGATTGTTTCTGGATACAATCACTCTCTCTTAAAAATTTGTTTATATATTACAAATTCTTGAAAACTACTTAAAACAAATGTTGACACCCTTTTGAATGAAAGAGATGGGAATGATGGTGCTATAATTCATCTAATGCATTATTAATCATGCTACAGTTGCAGAAATAACAAATATTTTAATTCATGGATTTAATCAATTTGACTTCATACCTTATTTCTGGTAGAAGAACACGAAAAAAATTTCTTATACAGTATTATCTTTTAAGACAGATTACCATGAAAATTTAATAAAATGACTTAGATGTGAGATCATCTAAATCTATAATGATTTAAATCATCTGTTCTTTAATAATACATCTAGGAACTGTTAAGTTTTTGTGGGATTAGAACTTATCTGCAAATAAACTTTGGTATTGATATGCTTGTAAGAGAACAATAATTTATTTCTGTAGGCAACCATTTAGTTCATGTTTTATGCACATTTAGACCATTAAATTAATCTCTGAAACAATAGAAAGAAATTCTTTACTAGAAATAGCTTTCTTTTCCCTTGGCTTTGTGGCAAAATGACATTAGGGAACATATATGGTTGTTGTTGAACCTGATTGCTTTAGCAGCCCTCGGGTTGATAGGATCAGGTTCCAGCTTGCCCTGCTGGGTCAACGTGGACCCAGGCCTTTAAAGAGAAAAGTTCAGGGAAAGTTCACTTCTATTGTTTTACCATGGTTACAAAACAGAAAGGAAAAAAAAAAAAAAAAGAAGAAGAAGAAAAGAAGAAATCTTGGGCTTGTGACCCTTTGCTGCCATGAGCACTTTACTGGGTTCTTTTGTTTTTGTCAATTAAATGTTGCAACAGAGAAAATTAAAACTTATAGTAATCCATAAAGAAATAGAAGCCAAATTATACTGTTCTGTCTCTTGGAGGTAATCCTCAAATGTATTCAATGATTGCCAGAGTCACTGCAGCAAGTATTTAGATTAGTTTGATTTCATTTAAGATACTATGAAATTTTTCCATAGTGAAAAATTGAAATTTTTAAGGCTGCTATTGTATAGAAGGTTTGTTTATTGATTGGGGGGTGGTAAGAGGGATAGCTTATTAGCAGTAATTTAGCTTTGACTAAACATATTGCAGTAAGTGTTTATTTTAATTTAGAGTGTGGAAATGTAAACTAAGGCAATATTTACATTAAAAAATTTTGTTTACCTTAAATGGTAACAAGTTGTGAAATGTATGAAGCCAGCGTGACCCTACTGGAACAACTTCTGAGTGTCCTTTGAATATAGGTAAAAATTCAAACCAATTTGAAATTCTGAGCTATAGGCTGTAAACTAAACCATGAAAAAAATTTTTTTTTTCTAACAACATTTACCAGGCTTTAGTTCTGAGGAAGGTCGATGCAATCTACTTTATTTCACATTTTGTCTTGTGAATCTATAAAATCTTATGGCTAATGCGATACAGCTAGAGCCATTCTTCATATTTTAAAAAATATTGACATTACCTGTAATACGGAATGTTACATGTATATCCGAGACATCATCACTGCCTCATGGTATTTCAATCTAATGTTTGTTTAATGTGAATTTATATTCAAGGAGAAAAACAGTTACAGATTGAAGTTCTAAGAAAGAATAGATTTTATTTCTGAAAATATATATGATTTGTTTAGGAATGTATACTGAAATGTATTAAAAGAAATATACATTGCATATTACTTCAAGTAAAGACCTGGGTCATTTTAGAATTTCTGTCATTGTCCTAACAATCCATTATTACTTTTTATTTGCCGTGCATGCTAATGGTTGGTGTCTAGAGATGAGAAGTGAAGGAGGTCGTTACATGGAATCAAGATAACTGAGTAAGATGAATCTTTGCAAGTCTTTGGAATGACACTATCTATGTTATGTGCTCATTTGTTTATTGATTCTTTGCTGTTTTGATTAATGTAATTTATTTTCCTTGAAGTCACCTGTGTCAAGCATAGAACTGAACTTTCTCATGATCTAGATGGAGTGCAGAGAAGTAAAAGGGAGTTTGTGTCTATTTGAATTAGTCAGACAATGAAGACAGTATCAAAAGCATTCCTCCTATGAGTTTTATTATGTCGTTGATATTAATCAAAAATAACATTTTCACCATACTGTTCTCTCATAAATATCTGCTATGTCCAATATCACATTGAAATGACAAAATTTTAAATTGTCTGCATGCTGCTTATGCTTTTAGCTTGTGAAATACAGATTTAAAAAAAAAGAATAAATGCTAGTTAGATTTTCAAATGATGACCTTCATCTGTGATCCACACCTTTTCTTCATATGTTAAAATTGGGAAATATTTAATTTCTAGGATGTTTAACATTGCTAATGATCGTGTCTGGATAAAAAAGACTGCTTGAATAACTGAATCAGGCAGCTGATAACAAGTAACTTATGACTCACGAATTCAGAGGTCATCTAGTCCTTCACCTGCCTGCGGATAGGACTTACCTCAACTATTCAAGATAAATGACTGCCTCTCAGATGTTAAAAGCCTTCAAGAGAAGAGTCTGCAGAGACCTTTAGTGATAACCTATTCTAATGCTTAACTGCTCTAATGAGAGGAAGAACTATTTTTTCATATCTCATCTGCATCCCTCCTGTTGGAGTTTAAGGGTTGATACTTATTTTTAATGTTATTTTCCTGCTCTTTATTACTGTGTATTCTGAATTTATTATTGGCCAGATTTTCCCAGTGCGTGAAGTGTCGGAAATAAATCTCATGCATTTTCAAGGATCCAGCCTAGTGTATGACCTGAATGTATACTGCTTGACTTCAGTGGCCTTGCAATCACATTTTCTGTCAGCTAAGAACCATTTTTCCCCATCAGTAAAGAGATATGATTATTTACTTGTATGTAGAATAACTAAGACATTGTTTGATTCATTCACATTCTAGTGAATAATAGCTAAATGGCTCTAATATGAATTGGTTTAGAAGTATTTAATTTTTGTAAAACTTATCACTTTGAAGTTTACCTCCAAAGAAGAGTTGCCCAAAGACTAGCAAGACAGCAAGACCCAATATAATTTTTTAGTAAATTGTTTGATTTGCAGATATTTTACTGAATTTATTACTTATTCTTGGGTATAAGAACTTTTGAATGAAGAGGGAAGAAGGGGATTGTTAGAATATTTTTAGTTGGTCTGGTTTAGGTTTCCCTATCCAATCACTTCAAAATTGGTATTTTAAATAATCAAACCTGTTTCCTCTTTTAACCATTTAATGTTTTTTTTCAAACAAAAGCAGTTCAAAAATAAAGTAAGGCTTATAAGACCCTTTATGACTAGTTCTTGTTAACTTTTCTCTTTTCTTATAACACTTTGTTCTGCCTATTATACACATGCAACTTCATATTTAAAAATCCGTATTGAAGTCTCATGAAATTCTAGTTTTCACTCATCTCTGGGGATTTCTGTGGTCCCCCCTCTGCCTCTCTCAATGTTTCAATGTCTATAACACTTTTTCTTTGAAATTTGGCAAAGATGAAAGGTCCTTGAGGTAGACTCCATGAAGGAAAATAACAACTTTTTAAAAATAAAGTCAATCATTGAGGATTCCCCATACTTCTTTCCTAAAAGGTTGAATTAGTTTGCAGTCCCACCAGCAGTGTAAAAGTGTCCCCTTCTTTCCACATCCAAGCTAGCATCTGCAGCTTTGAGACTTTGTGATGTGGGCCATTCTCACTGGGTATAGGCACCATCTCCAGGTGGTTTGATTTGCATTTGTCTGAAGGTCAGGGACGATGAGCATTTTTTCAAATGTTTGTGAGCCACTTATCTGTCTTCATCAGAGAAGGTTTTGTTCATATCTCTTGTCCTGGTACATGGGATTTTTTGCTTTTTTCTGGTGATTAATTTGAGTTCTCTATAGATACTAGTTACCAACCTTTTGTCTCATCGATACCCTGCAAATATTTTTTCCCATGTTGAAGGTTGTCTGTTTGCTTTACTTGTTACTTAACTCCTTAGCTGTGCAGCTACTTTGCTTCAATCATGTATTGCTCATTTGGATATTAGCCTTTAATTTGACTGTATGGTATATTGATTGATTGTTTTAGTTTTACAGATAGAAGTATAAGTCATGCAGAAAAGGTAGTTTGTCTTATGCATGTTGAATTGATCCTTGATTAGGGTTTCTGGGTTTTTTTTTTTTTTTACTTTTGTTCATTTTTGGTTTTGGTGAAAATTGTTCATCCTTTACTATAAAACTTCAGTGCTTCATTTTCATTTCGCGGTGATTATTATATAGTCTTTAGAAGAAAGAATTTTCATTACTTTCCAAATGCACTATAATTTTTCCCATTTCTTTGGGCCTGGGAGAAATTGATGTGCTCTCTTTCAAGGACAGAAGACCAACCGTGGGACATGTTTCTGACACACTGTGTGCCCTTGAGTGTTTGTCGTGTACTCTTCTCTCCATCCGCCTCTGGATTGCTTTCTTGTAGCCTGTCCTCATATATTTATTTTTTATTTTTTGCAGTTTTTGGCTGGGGCTAGGTTTGAACCTGCCACCTCCAGCATATGGGGCCGGCCCCTCCTCCTTTGAGCCACAGGTGCCGCCCAGTCTGTTCTCATTTTTTAATCTAGATTTCTGCCATTATCTTCCAGCAAATGTCCTGCAGTCCAGTCTTTCTCCACAGGTCCACATTTATACCAATTTACATTTAATTTCATTTTCTGGCCTAAAATTATAACTTTTCTTGTGAATAAAATTTAAAAAAAAAATCTAGAGAGGGCTTTAAGGACCTTGGTAATCTGATTACAAACGATCCCTTTTAATTTCGTCTTCCCTACATATAAGAGCCTAATTATTATTTCTAAGTACATTCTATTTCTAGGCTTTGTTCATCATCTTTGCTTTGGAATTATTTGCCTGTACTTATCTCCTTTCCCCTTGTCAAATTTCAGTTCATTTTCATAACCCAAATCAAATCCCGGGTATTCTGGGAAGTTTAGAGCTCTATTTCCCCAAAGTCCACCGTTTCCCTTTCGCTCTCATCTGTACAGGCTAACAGTCAGGACCACTCCAGGGCAAAATAAAAACATGGAACCCCTTATATAAAAATGGTATGAATTCAGGATGCTGACAACAGAGTGTCACATCTAGTGCAAGAATCTCTTCTGAGCAGTGTCTTTTGCAGGTGCACAGGGTGCACACCCTGCTGACACTTTCTCAAGAAAATTTGCAGCTTCATTCTGTAGCACTTACCACACAGTATTTGCTGCATGCATTTTTATTTGTCTGTTACCGCTAGAGCTTGTGAGTTCTATGACTGGACAACTCACGTCTTAGTATTCTGTGATATTCTTTGACATACTAAATTAAGAATCACTCACTAAATTGTGTTGAATTGAATACCAAAATGTCTATGGGGGAAGCATTTAATTGAGTATTTCTCAAGACTTTAATGTTAAATGATTTAGGATATAAAGTTTTTACAGATATTAAAATGATGACCACGGTTTATCAGTAAGATCTTTAAAACAGTTTAAATAGCCAAAGTAAATCCTTACTACTGAGGCAGATTCATTGCAAATATGAGAATTCAGTTTGAAATTGAGTTCAAAGAAGATAGTAAGTTGACTCTACTATGAAAATGCATGCATTTTAGCATCATTAAAAAAATTATTATTAGTAGTAGTACTTTTAGACACAGTCTCACTTGGTTGCCCAGGCTAGTGTGCTGTGGCTTCATCATAGCTCACAGTAACCTCCAACCTCTAGGCTCAAGCAATCACTCTACCTCAGCTCCCGAGTAGCTGGGACTACAGGCACCCATCACAATGGCTGGCTGATTTTTCTGTTTTTGGTAGAGATCAGGATCTTGCTGTTGATCAGGCTGTTCTCAAACAATAGCTCAAGCAATCTTCACACTGTGGCCTCCCAGAGTGGCAGGATTACAGGTGTGAACCAGCACACCAGGCTTGCATTTTAGTGTAGTTCAACATTATGTAATACTTCAAATAAAAATGCAAACTTATTCAGAAACATAGATTTAAAGTAAAAATGTGTAGTGGAAGAAAATTACCACAAGTAAATAAAGTTTCTTTGAAAAAAAAAATTCAGTGAGTAAAATCATAAAGAAAACATAGTTTATACCAATTTCATTTTTGTATCAAGACAGCATGTAAAAAGAATGGAAGCTATCCAAGTAATCATACTGCATGCTTTTGGTAAACTGGGAAACTATGTCTCACTGTTTGGATTACTTGAAATATGAATATTTGCAAATACCTGATGCTATGTTTGTTGGGATTTCAAATAAGGAGACTGTTATTAAAAATTGTTATCTTAGACATTGTAAAAAATGCAAATATTCCCTTCATTGTCTTCTGACTTAAGTTTTGGAACAAATTTTTAAAAAAGACATTTTTGTAATTTTTATTTTAAAATATTAAGGGGCATAAATATTTTTGTTTCATGGATGACTTGTAGAACACCGAAATCAGGGATTTTAGTGGGCCCATCACAGGAATAGTATACCTTGTACCAGACAGGAAAGTAAAAAATACAAATATTTTATCTAATAGATTCAATCAATACTAACTTCTTAAAGTTAAGAAGGATTAAAAATATATGCAACCTTAATTTTTTACACCTTTCTGTTTTCATTTCTATAAATTCTTTATAGCATTTCAAGGAAGATGTACATAACAAAATATCACACACTGTGAAAGTATATAAGTTTCTGTTCTTAGTTCTATAATGGTCATATTTGAAAGTAATTTATCCTGATAGAATTTTTATATGATTTGAAGCAAGGTGCTAAGGCTAGGGAAGGTTTATAATGAGAAGGCTGTGGTCACTAGATTTCTTGTTTAATAAGAAAAAAATGGACTGTTTCTAACAGGAAAATCATATATATGATATTGTAGAAAATTGCAAAAGAATAAAGATGTAAATTAAAGTGGCAAAGAGGAGGTGGGCTGAGGGAAAAGGAAATATGAATCAAGAAACACACTTGGAAAGTTTGCACGAATCATATGGTAATCCCTGACTTAGTGGAGAAGACTTCTCAAAAGAGATAAGACTTGATATGTTTGATTCTTAGGAAAAAAAAACCAAAAAACTTTTCATATATGGATGGAAGTGATAGTTCCAGAATCTTTTAGCTATTTAACACCAGAAATAATTTTCTCAAGTTTTTGCTACCAAAGCATGAGAGGCGTTTCGATGGTAGTTAAAATACTGCTTATCTGCCTATGGCTGTGTGAAGTCAATGAAGAATTCAAATCCATAAAAACATTTTTTGAATAAATTCATTTTTAATGATGTTTAATGATTTTTTAATGATGATTTTTTAATGATGTTTAAACCACTTTCATACACTTCTTTAGTTCTTATCGACGTACTGTAAGAAAATGCTCATTTGCAAATAGGTTGGTTTCTTCAAGTGAAGCCCAACGTACTGAGAGATGTAGCAATAGCATTCTGACCACTAAATAGTCCTATAAGATTAATGTTTTCTTTCTCTCTCTCTCTCTTTTTTTTTTTTTTTGCAGTTTTGGCCAGGGCCAGGTTGGAACCCACCACCCCTGGTGTATGGGGCCGGTGCCCTACTCCTTGAGCCACCCAGATTAATGTTTTCTTGTTTCTCCCAACCTGGAGTTACCAGATGAATAAAGGTCAAAATCTCAACACGACACATCATCACTAGAGGAAAACCAAGTTCAACACTTACGACCATTTACCTTGACAGTAATCATTGTGTGCTTCTTAGCCATTTGATAATTTTGGTCCTGTCCTAGACCTTATATCTTTTTTTTTTTTTTTGCAGTTTTTGGTCAGGCCTGGGTTTGAACCTGCCACCTCCGGCATATGGGGCCTGTGCCCTACTCCTTAGACCTTATATCTTAATCATCATTATCTTCAGACATAATAGATTGTTCTTTATATTTGTGTTAGGAAATATAGATTAGTGCTAGTTTTGACATTGCTACCATACAAATATAAATGTGCTGGGTGCAGGAGCTTACTCCTGTAATCCCAGAACTTTGCTAAGTCAAAGCTAAAGAATTGCTCCAGGTCAGGAGTTTGAGACCAGCTGGAGCAACGGAGTGAGACGTCATCACTACAAAAATTTAAAAATTAGCCAGGAGTGGTGGCTAATTTCACCTAAAGTTCCAGCTACTCAGGAAGCTGAGGCAGGAGGATCACTTGATCCCAGGAGTTTGAGGTTGCAGTGAGCTATGATGATCAGGGCAATAAACTGTGTCAAAAAATAAAGAAATAAATAAATAATCTATACACGTATATACATATATATACACACATATATATGTATGTATATAGATATATTTTATTTATTTATTTATTTATTTATTTATATGTGTATATATATACATACATACACACTTATATAAACAAAAATGTAAATTAATAGTCTGTTCATTGTAATTTATCAGAGAAATTGCAACATTGATCCTAGTTGGTTTTATTGAGACCTGTTTGTGTCTACCCTTCCTTAGTTGAAAAGAGATTGCATGTCATCATTAAGTAGGAGGAAAATCAGCTTTTATCACTGCATTTAAACTCAGTAAAGTATTTCACCTTGCAATAGTTTTATTTGGGGGCTGTATTCACCCCCCCCCCCATACATGGACAGATGATTTTGGATTATTTGTCAATAATCAAGTGCAATCCTCAATCAGGACTATCAATATATCTAAGTCATACATGTAGGCAAAATATAATCATTCGCTTCTTTCTAAACTTTAAGTACTCTTTCTTTTCCCTAAAATTAATCAAGCATTCGCTGGAAGGAGTGGATTTGCTCTGTTTTGGGGTTTACTCTTATTCTTATGCAATTCTTTATCCTACCCACAGCTGTCAAAGGCTTTGGATTTCTTTTCACAAAAAGTTGGTTTACTTTTGCTGCATTAGATCTACAACTGAGCTCAGTCTATATGCACTGTTACATATTGAGTAGTTACAAAAAATAATTATTTATGATGTATCTTTATAGTCAGCTTTATCTGAAGCAGCAGACACCACACAAATCTCCCCGGCTTGTGACTGTCAACGTGTAGCTTGCATTCCCTGAGGGCTGCTGGTCAGGGACAACTCTGCGGAGTCTTGTATGGTCTGTTGATTCATGGGCCCTCTTGGAAGAGAGCCAAATCTTAGGGAGCTTTGCACATCAGACTTCACAGCTGTGATGTGTGTCACATCTGCCTACATGGCATGGCCACCTTAAATCCCATCCCCAAGCCCAAGATAAAAAGGGAGGAAAACTTTCTATGATGGAGAAATGCATTTTTCTCATGCAACTTGTAGGAAAGCATTTCAAGGGCCTAGAGGGAACAGCTGATTGTGAACAATACAGCATTTATTACTCAATGTGAATTTATTAAATGCCTATTACCTTGACTCTATTAAGATGCTATATGCCACACGAGTAAGAAAATTAGAGTTCTTATTTAGAAATGAATTTTTGAAATGAGAAGGTTTTGTAAGTAATGAAACCCTACCAACTACTATCTTAAAATGTAGATTGAGATGGCAATAAGATGTTAGAATATAGGTTGTCAAACAGGTATTTGAAAATCCAGTCTAATATTCCTAATTAGTTCCTGAATAAGAGTGGCAAGGCTCTTTGACGTGATTCTCATATAACCTCTTGGAATGCTATGGTCTAATAATTTTTTCTCTTGTGCAAAATTCTTGTGAATTGATTAAATTGACTTTAGAAAGCATCTATTTTTTTTCTCACTAATTTTAAAGAAGTAATTTATGGCTTAATCCTTTAAAATAAAATTAACTCTCCGTTTGGCAGCATCATTTATGCTGTTGTCAGCACCACCTTTCCCTAAGATAATTATTATCATGTGTTTCAGGAAAGATGTTAGGGTATATTTCAACGCTTTTCTTTTTTTAATCAGCATTGTTCCTTGTCTCAATAAATCTCTATTATTATACAAGTTCAATGCTACCTTTTGCATGACAATATTTTCTGCTTCAATGTAGAGGAAAAATAAATTTAAAGTAATTGCTTTCAGAAGTTTATCGTTTTATAGGACTCTTGTAAGCAAATAGGATACAAAGCATTTGTTAATGTTTGCTTGTTAAGCTTATGGAAGGTAGATGTTTATGTAAGCTCAGAATTTCTTTCTTTCTTATTTCATAGCACTTTAAACTTATCAAGAAAATAATTCACTGGTGGCAAACTTTTGAAAATTGTTTCATAAGAAATGTACATTTAAATTTACCGTATGATTTTCATTTTCATTTACTATCCTAAAGGTGAAGTTTATATGAAAATCAGGTGCACTTTGGAGTCATTTTAAAGTTGAGAACTTATTTCACATTTTTCAAAACCTTTGGAGGTGAATCATTTGAGTTTAGCATCTATGTTTCTTGTGCTTTGCCTGCTTTTTTAAAAACAGGATGCTGTAACAGAATAGGAGAAATGGATTTTTCATAGTTTTATTCATATATGTGTTAAAGGCATTATTTTGATGAAAAGAGAAGGCAGATAGCAGAAACGAAGCACACCCTCTGCACACTTGTGCACGTGCACACATGAGCATGTATACACATCTCCACATGTATGTAATTTGGGGTTGGCTAGTTGTCAATGGTGATTATGGAGCTGGAGGAGCTAGATTGTGGAGTCAGCATCATAGCACTTGATCTTCACATAGGAAATTTAACTTTATTGCCATGTCACAGCAGACCAATGACAAGGAGTTTAGGGTTCCCATGTCTAAAAACGACTATATCATCAAACACTATAAAACAGAATAGAATTGAACAATCATTCAAGGTCCTTGTGAAACTTAAATTTTTCTTAATCTTTGAATTAATTTACTTTTTCGTTTCCTCACCCACACTTTATCATCTCATATAGGATTATTTCTGATATTTATCTTTCCACCTCACAGAAAACTTACTCATATTGATTTCTAGTCCATCACCACAGTGTGCATCTTAAATTTATTTTCTGAATTTGGTTATTCCCTTCCCTACCTCTTATCAGTCACCCTTTGTTCTGTTCGCATTTCTCATTTCCTTTTATAATTGCTCTTTCTGGATTCCATATTTGATGTTTAAGTGACTTTCACTTATATATCTGAGCAACAAGTCATCAAATGGAAAGTATTTTCCAGTAACATATGCATCATGTATCATGGGAAATAATGCGGTGAATAAAGGATTATAATTTTTGGAAAACAAGTGCATCTGAAGATACATGTCTTGATTATAATTGTGATACTAATCCAATTTTGAGTTATGAAATCTCTGATGTAAATATGTACTTGCCTAAGTTGTCTTCATTACGTAGTCATTTAATAAGCATTTATATATATTGATTTCATATAGGTGAGTACATATTAACCATATGTAAAATATCAATTCAAATGAACTTATGTTTTTGTAAAGTAAATGCTGTCCTTGCATATTGGTTAATAGCCTTTCGTATGTACCTTATTTAATAGCCAATTACAGATATATAAGCAAATTATGAATATTCATTATATGATTCACGATCAGGACAATTGACAAAGGTTATTAGCAAGTCTTATTTTATTTTATTTTTGGAGACAAGAGTCTCACTTTTTCACCCTTGATAGAGTATGGTGGTGTCACACCTCATAGCAACTGCAAACTTTTGGGCTTAAGAAATTCTCTTGCCTCAGCCTCCTAAGTAGCTGAGGCTACAAGCACCTGCCACAATGCTCAGCTATTGAAGAGATGAGATCTTGCTCTGGCTCTGACTCAGGCTGGTCTTGAACTCATGAGCTCAGGCAATCCACCAGCCTCGGCCTCCCAGAGTCCTAGGGTTACTGATGTGAGCCATCGCACCCAGGCTGCAAGTCTTATTTTAAATTTTGAGTCATATGCCAGTTTTGTATTTTATATTCTAACATTGCAAAAGAAAATCTAGAACATAATTCCTTATTTACATTTTAGAAGTCTTTAAATTAATAAGAGTCAATTTAAAATTGAGATCCATAGATTTTGCTATCAATTTATTAAAAGTTAATTGACTTTGAACTTCTCTTGAACAGTTTAAAGCTAGGGTGAGGTCAGGGATGTGAAAAATTTGAAAACATTAACTTGCATTAATTTTTATTTTTAAATATACTGTTCTCAGAGGGGCAAAAGAACATCTTCCTTCTTGGGAATTTAGAATATTGGTATATCTGTGCATGCTAGGCTCAGTCCATGCCATGGTGATCTGACCTAGTCATGGCATGTCCTTAAATGTAACTGTAAAGCAAGGTGCGTATTTGTCAACATATTCCTAAACCTGCTGTTGTAACAGCAGGATTTTCTCACAGTATTTCCTGAGATCAGTGTTTTTCTTTGCCTTTTCTTTTTCCCTGTTCTCCATCTATTTGCTAGCTGCATTGACTTCAGCTCATACAGGGAATGCCAACCTGTTTCAAACTCTGCGTTGGTGTGTGTGCGCATACACTTTTCACAGAATCTCGGAGTGAATTATTCTAGGTGGTCAAGCAAACAGTGACTAAAAAATCAACAGAAAAGGTCCAATTAAACTAAGACCACATAATCAATTGTTTTAAGCAGTATACGTTCAGGAATCTAGTTACATAAGAAAAGCAGCATTGTTTTAAACATTTTTGATAAAAACGTTTTTGACATAGCATGAGAACATAGCAATTTTATATATGTGGCTGTAAAGTATATTTGGAAGAACTATTGCAAGCTTTGATACTCCTTCCTTAGTTATGCATTCCAGACTGTGACAGGTAGGCCTACTGAAGGCATCCCTTCACATGTCTCTTCAAATATTATGAACAGTTTTGTGTAAAGGTTGGAAAAAAGAGAAATTCCATGGATTGATGCATTCAAACTTCTATAGCAATATTTTACCATGGTCTTTCAGCTGAACCTGGGAGGGTTTGCTCATGGAGTACTTGCCACACACCACCCATGTGAGGTGGAGTAAATTCTATTGATGAACCCAATGAAAGAGTAAGTAGCGTCTGCTCTAGAGAGGCAGATATGCTACCTTTGTCATTGAGACAGGCTTTGTGATTTAAGGAATTTATTGTTGAGGCCCCAACAAGCCCTGTTTGGTAAAATGGAAAGCTAGTTTTCAGAATTCAGGCTAAATGTTAGCAAAAAAGGAAATACAGTTTAAATATTGTCTGCCTTCAACATGTGTTCAGGAAAGTGGAGAAATTTTTTATGTAGTTAGCAATTCTATTAAATCTATATTCTATTAAATCATTTTTTCTTATAAGAATTTTTTGCATACATTGTAGCAAAAACATTTATTTGCAGTTGTAGCTCCACTTGATATATGGGGCCATTGAAGGCTGAACTTGTCCTAAGTTTTCAATTTGTGGAAGGCAAGTAGTAAAGTTATATATTCTGGTCAATAAAATCTAGATGTTACACTCCTAATATTCAAGCAGTTTAGAATGTATTTCTTTTTTTTTTAATTTATTTATTTTTATTGTTAAATCATAGCTGTGTACATTAGTGCAATCGCCTGTACCCATTCTAAGATGCACCATAGATGTGGCCCCACCCATTACCCTCCCTCCACTCAAACCTCCCCCCTCCCTTCCCCTTCCTTGGCCCTTTCCCC
>CAUYPK010140389.1:0-12735 GCA_963574355.1 Loris lydekkerianus | reverse complement strand
CCAATGTACTCAGCCCTACTATGAAACTAGTTTAGGGCTTTCACATGAAAGCTATAACCCAGTTGCGACCTGAGAATGGGGGGAAAGGGAAGAGAGAGGGGAGGGAAGGAGGAGGAGGGTAGAGGGAGGGGGACTGGTGGGATCACACCTGCGGTGCATCTTGCAAGGATATATGTGAAACTTATTAAATGTAGAATGTAATTTCTTGGCACAACAACTAAAAGAACACCAGGAAGGCTATGTAGACCGGTGTGATGAAAATGTGTCAAACGGTTTATGAAACTAGTGTATGATGCCCCATGATCATATCGATGTGCACAGCTATGATTTAATAAAAAAAAAAAAAAATTAAAAAAAAGAATAGAGTATAAATGTTTTAACACAACAATAAGTAAGTGAGGTGAAGGCTGTGTTAACCAGTTTGATGTAAGCTTTCCAAATTGTATATAAAATCAGCACATTGTACCCTATACGTATTTTAATATATAGGATTATGATTAAATTAAGAAATTGTTTTAAAAAAAAGAAAAACACAGAAATGGCTAAAAGGTGAAAGTTTTTATATAAAGACTGAGAATGCAATCAACAAATAATTGGCATTTGTAATAAAGAATGAAAAAAAAAACAAATGGAACAGTAATAATAGATACATAAAGAATACCATACAAAAAAAATTCTTGAACAAAATCTAGTTGACAGATAAAACAGATCCATTGAGGAAAAAAGTTGAAAGCAAACTGATAGTTCTTGGGGGAAAAAAAAAACAACACTCAAATATATATCTCCAGTATATTTTGAAAGTCCTAATTTCCCAGGCTCACAGGTGCATCTTACAAGGGTACATGTGAAATTTACTCAGTGTAGAATATAAACGTCTTAACATAATAACTAAGAAAATGCTGTGAAGGCTATGCTAACCAGTTTAACGAAAATATTTCAAATTGTATATAAAACCAGCACATTGTACCCCATGATTGCATTAATGTGCGCAGCTATGATTTAATTAAAAAAAAAAAAAAAAAAAAAGGAAAGTATGATTAGGTAGGTTTGGGTAGAACCAAAGAACACAGGTTTGCATCTGCAAGAGCCCAGGGTGATTCCTGTGATCAGGTAAACTGTGCAAGCTTTAGTGATAAACAGAAAGCCAAATAAGCAACTAACTAAAAACTGCAGTAAGTTCAAAATCCAAGGAAACATCATCCAACGCAGAAAAGTTTAGGGAATTTTTTAAAAGACCATATTGCCTTTTTACATAGAAGGCAGTTGATATTCTTTATTCCCAACACCAATTATTAAAGAAAAAAATTTCTAATATGATTTTAAAAGTTTGAATTAACTGCAAATAAAATGAAAAAGGGGTATAAGTTCTCCAAATTATTGGTGAAAATTCAAAATGAAATAAGACATTGTAGCTCAAAGAGCAAATGAGAGGATGTAACCATGTCAGATTGTGTAAAAAAATCAACACATTGTACCCCACATATGCATAAATGTATTCATGATCTATGTGCATGTGACTTAATACAAAAAATTTAGGAAGTATAAAAATAATTTTAAAAATGGAATAAAAGACCAAAATGAATTATGATAAAACATTTAATCAAGATGAATATCCTGATTATCTATCTCAATAGACTGGAGATTAACTCTTGTTTAATACATACTCTGCTGAAATAAAGTAAAAACGGAATTATCAGTAAGATGTTGGGAAGAATATTTTAGACTAGAAGTTTATAAAATATTAAAGCAAAGTAAACACACTAATTACAAAGGATTCTGAGCAAAAACTTTAAAATAAGAAAAGGAAGACCATTTATAAAGAAATAACTCTCCAGAAAAAATGAAGTACTAATTAACTAGTGTAAACCTTTATAATCTATTTTAAAAATAGATTAAGAAAAAAAATTACAAAGTTGTAAATAGAAAGGATATATAACTAAGGGAACAATTTTTTTTTAATAAATAGTTTAAGTAGAAATACTGGCCATTAGATTTTATTTCATTTGAAATCTTGACAGACACATGTAAAATTTTCTCAGAAAATTTTATGACTTCATTTGTTTCAAGAAAAAAATAAAAGGTATAAATTGACCGTGGATTTATAGAAATGAATTTTTTCCAGAAAAGTACATTGGAAAAACATGTTTACCCCACCTGATAATTTCAGCTCCATTTTTATTTTGAATTTCCAAGAAGATTTAATGATCAAAGCAAATGCTAGGTTAGGAGGAAATAAGGTGAAAAGCTTTCCAATTCAAAAATTTACATTTTTCTGAAAACTATATCTGATAATGATAGAAAAAGAGGAGAGCAAGATAGATAGATAGATAGATAGATAGATAGATAGATAGACAGACAGACAGAAATATTAAGAATACAGACCCCAGAAATTCTCAACTATTAAAAGGTCATGACAAAAGGCATAATAGGACAATTACCAAAAATAGAAAAAGACAAAAGGAAGGAAATAAATAATTATAAAAGAATATTTGAAAGAACACAGATTAAGTTTTTTTGCTATCATGATCATGATCACATTATTAGTGGTGGTTAGGATGTGAGGATATAAGAAAAGCTTATCAGCTACAATTTCCACGTTTTCTAAAACTTTTTAGTTCTCCTGGTGAATTCCAATCAAGAAATTTACTCATTGGCAATCTTTAGAAATGCCCACAAAGATTTATGTACAGGAATATTTATTATGTTCTTATTAATGGGAGCAAAACTTTGAAACTACTCTAAGTGTCCCATAATTACAGATTGTTTAACTATATAACATATCCATACTATCAAATTTTGTAAGAATTTGGGAAAATGACCTTGATATAACCTAAAACAGAGAGATATCAAGCAGTATACAGTTAACATACTAAAGTCTTTAAATAAATAAAATATACATTTCAAATATATACATGTGTATGTATATATAGGTAGATTAGGTGGATGGACAAAATCTGTCCACTGCATATGTGATATATAAATAATTGTCTCTATGTTTATATTGTTTATAATTTTTTGATTGGGGAATTAAATGTGTTTTCTTTTTATAAATTAAATGGTCTTCTTTATACATTTTTGTAGTTTTCTTTTTTTCTTTTTTTTTTTTGCAGTTTTTGGCTGCGGCCGGGCTTGAACTCACCACCTCTGGTATATGGGTCAATGCCCTACTCCTTTGAGCCACAGCCCCCCCCCTTTATCTTTTTTTTTTTTTTTTTTTTATGAAATAGGGTCTCACTCTGTTGGCCAGGTTAGAGGGCCCTGGTGTCACAGTTCATAATAACCTCAAACTCCTGAGCTCAAGCGATCCTCTTGCCTTAGCCTCCCAAGTAGCTGGGACCACAACTGATGCCTGGTATTTTTTCTATTTTTTTAATAGAGAAGGAGGTGTTGGGGGAGGTTGTCTTACTCTTTCTAAGGCTGGTCTCAAAGTCCTGAGCTCAACTCAAGCAACCCACCTGCCTTGGCCTCCCAGAGTACTAGGATTACTATTAATAGCAGGTAAGCCACTGCACCCAGCCTCATTTTTGTATTTTTCACAATTTGTGCAAAGATCAGCTCATCAGGGACAATAGTGACACCTCCAGTATACAATTTGCAAAATTAAATACTATGTAAGGAAAACGTGAGGTTATCTGAGTTTTGGAGGATCCAGACATAAACAATTATGGACACTGTCTTAAGAAGTCATTGGATTCTGATGTTTTGTAGCTGCCTATGAATTGTGCCTTTCGTCTCTTATCCATCAATTACATATAACATGCCCTGATAACCCAGAAGAGACCGAGTCAGGGGAGACTCACTTCTGTGATGAAGGCTTTGGGAAGGTGATGCTTTATATATTCATTTTCGAAGGGCTCAGCCTCCTTCCTGAACTATGTGTCTCTGGATAGCTCGAAATTTACTGTTGCTATTTTTATTGTTCCCAGAAAACCAGTAGAGGATTTTAGCTAGCGTGTGGCTATGAATATTCATAGTCAGCGTCTGTATTGGAAACCACACCCACAGCTCTGCAGTATCTGCAGCCTGAATCAAGGCGTCCTCCGGGGACTCAACAGGGCAACGTGCTTGACACCAGCTGCCTGCAGAACACACAGCAGATCTGTTTTGCTGTATTGATTTTATAGAGAAGTCTTTCTGATCTATTTTCTATATCATGAACATATTTTCAAGTTTTCCTTTATCTGCTTTCCATAATTTGCCTATCATAAAATTCATAGAAAATTAAAATCGCCATTTTCTAAAATCAGAAATTGACAGGGAGTTTTAAAAAGAGCATCTGCATTGTTTCAGGACTGTTTAGGGATGCACAGGGAAGCAATATTTTGCTGGTACACATGGCAATGAACGTGGAAAGGAGGTTAAAAGTGTAAACAAATTTGATAGTTCATGCTTAGCATCTCAGGGAGGCTACCATGACTTTGAATTTGATATATAAATACAGAGGCATTTCCAAGTGAGTCAATATGTAGGTACATAGTGGTAATTTGTCTAAGATTACACAGTTAGTGAACTAACTAAATTTATTTTTTATTTGTATGCATCATTTCTATAACACACAGGTCAGCTGCAATGTCCTTGCTCTCTATGTGATATTCTTTGTCAATTATTGCTGTCTCATCACTTAATAATCACTGCTTTATCTTATGTTACAAACACTGTCTTTTAATTGCATTAAGTAGGCAAAAGGAGAAATCAATAGTTATTCGAGAACTGACCACCTCTCTCCCACCTCAAGTCAATGAATCCATAGGCATAAAAACGTCCATGAACTCTGGCCTTACTGAACTTCATTTGGGGAGAAGAAGTTAAGTCACCACACAGAACTTAAAATCTCTTTTTGCCATGATTCTTTTCAAACGTTCCCGCCAGAGTCTCTCATTCTGATTTCCCTAAGTATCTTGGCTTCCTTTGTTGTTCCCTTTCGCCCTATTTTTCTCTAAAGAACTTCAATTCTCTTGTTCGAATTTGTAGAGTAATTCAGCAAATTTGCTTATCCTAAATTAACTTATCCAAACCTATCAATGTAATTTCAAAGCAAGGCATTTCTCATTAACATAATACACCGTCCATAGGAACCATTAGGGTTATATAACATAAGCTATAATTTTTTTTTAAACTAGACGCACAATGTTTATTTATTTATTTAATAGTAATTTTTTTTTTTTGCAGGTTTTTTTTTTTTATTTTTTGGCTGGGGCTGGGTTTGAACCCTCCACCTCCAGCATATGGGGGCAGTGCCCTACTCCTTTGAGCCACAGGCACCACCCTATTTTTTTATTTTTTTTAGAGACAGAGTCTCTATGGCCCACAGAGTGCTGTGGCATCACAGCTCGCAGCACCTCCAACTCCTGGGCTTATGCAATTCTCTTGCCTCAGCCTCCCGAGTAGCTGGGACTACAGGCACCGGCCACAACGCCTGGCTAATTTTTGTTGCAGTTTGGCTGAGGCCGGGTTCAAACCCGCCACCCTCAGTATATGGGGCCTGTGCCCTACCCACTGAGCCACAGTTGCCGCCCTAGACACACAATGTTTTTCCTTATGCACAACTGGCCCGGAATCCTGACCATCCCCTCACATGGTGTTCTTCCGTGTATTCTTTCCTTCTCCAGTGGTTCAAAATCTCGTTTCTATTACAGTGACTTGCAACTCCTATCTCCACCTCTACCGCCCTTTGTGCCACAAATGAATCTATATACTGGACATCCAGATTTGGAAGTCACTTAAGCACCATCTATTCAATATATTCAAAGTAACTATCTATCCTTCAAGGCACTTGCTTTTTATTTTATCTTTTTCTATACTTCTTGTATTTGTTAATACTACAACTATCATCCCAAACACTCTGAGATCTGGGAGCCGTCATTAAGTTCTACTATTTCCTTACAATTAACATTGGATGATAATGGAAATCTGTCCCCTCCAGATCTATAGCATCCTTTCCAACACCATTAACCTTCCTGGAAAACCCTCATTATTTTTTCTCCTGGACTCTAGCACCTGCCAACATTGCCTTTGGTTTGTTTCTACTTCAATCTATCCTCTCCCACTTGTGGCAGAGAAATGTTTCTAAATTGTAAATCTGACTTTTGCTTTCCTGTTCCTAAAGGGGTAAGCCCAAGAGCATGATGTTAGAGTCCAGTGCCCTTCACAGTCTGGCTCCAAGTGACCGGCATCTTCATCTATTTCCATTGCCTTCCTGGCACCCAATGCTGTTCCAGCCTCTTCCTGCATTTCTTAATGAGCTTTTACAGCTGTTGTTTTATATTTCTGCACCTGTGCAAACATTGTCACTTCCACCTTGAATGACCTTTCCTAATCTTTTTCCTAGACAGTAAACTCCTAACCTTCCATCAAGACCCAAATAAAAGGAATCCTGTGCTGGGAATACTTCCACTTCTCTGTTCTCTTCTGTTCAGCATTAATTCCCCCTCCACCCTGTGTTTCATATCATGTTCTTTAACCTCTACAAAAACCTGTGCTGTATTACACTACACAATGATTAATTTACACTAGAGTGAGGGCTCCCAAGTCAGGACTGCGTTGTATTTGAATTTATTTCCTCCATATGTAGCCCACAGCAAGGTTAGTGGATGCATATTGTTGTACAAAATAATGATTGATTCTTATTGAATTCATGATATTTGGAGAAAAATACATTTCAGATGGGTTCTTGAGATAACCTTTTAAGTGACAAGGTTTCTCTCTAGGGCCAGACTTTATTTATTTATTTATTTATTTATTTTATTGTTGGGGATTCATGGAGGGAACAATAAACCAGGTTACACTGATTGCATTTGTTAGGCAAAGACCCTTTTGCGATCATGTCTTGCCCCCCAGAGGTCCAGACTTCAGTGGGGCTGCTCTGAGCCTTCTTTGAGATGAGACCTCATTCTTGGGTCTTGTCTCAGGTCTACGCAGGTTGGTTTCAGAAGGAATCATGCTGTCACTTTAGCAAAAATCCCCCCACCCTTGCTATCTGATGACCCTCAACTGATCAAATTCCTCATCCCTCCCCTTTGAGTCCTATGCCCTTGGCCTGCCTTCAGAAGATTTCTAGTTATGTCAAGTCTGCAAGGATGTCCTTGCCTAGATATCGCCTCTGAGTAATTTTTTGTTTACTGATCCCCACTCTGCTCATCACCTATAAATTCTCAACTACTTGTTTTTGTTTTTTTATTTGTAAGTCATCTTCCTCTCCTCCTGCAATTCTCTTTACCTATTGCAGTAGTCCTGAATCAAATTTTCCTTATCCTTTTAACAAGTAAAGGAATAATCTTTTCTTTAACACAGCCTTGGTGTCCCTTCTAGGGATATTTCCCTCTGCAGGAAAATGATCTACAAGGGGTGTGTGGATCCTTCCAAATCTTTTCTAAAATCCTACATAATTGAGGTTAATTACCTATGTTCTTTCCAACCGACATGAATAACTGGTTAACGTGTGTCCAGAGAGTAACTTACTCATAGTCAGGATTATAGATGACATTTTAACTATCTGATTAGTACATATGTGTTTACATGTAAACATATGAGGGATTGATTTTATAATGAATGCATTTAAAAAGTGTGCATTTAAATGATTACGAACCACTGAGATCCTCTAAATGAGATTAAAAAGCGAAAGAAAGAAAACTGACCAGCATTTGAGTAATTCTAAGAATTCATTGTACACTACTTTTTCTAATTTCCCCAGCCAATATCACATCCTTGAAGTAACTACACCTTTGCCCAGTAATAGTGGCACTGGCTGAATGCCTCCTCTGGAAATATACAAATTACAATATTTTTAGGATTAAATAGGGTATACGTAGACATATACAAGAGGAGATTTATCATGCAGGTTGGCTCAAGTGATGATGGAGATGAGGCTGTCCCATGATAATCATCTGTAAGATGAAGACCCAGGAAAGCTGGTGGGTAATTCAGCCTGAGAACTCCCAAGAAAAGCTGAGGATGTAACTCCCAGAGTCTGGAGGCTGGAGCCCCAAGAATGAGGGGCTCAAATGTTGAGGGGCAGAAAAATAGATTCTCTGGCTGAAAGAAGAATGAATCATCTCTCCTTCCACATTCTTATCCTATCTAGACTCTCAGTGGATCGGATGAGTGACACCCGCCCACACTGGTGAGGAGGGGTCTTGTTTACACAGGATACTGCTTAAAATGGTAATTTCTTTTGGGAACAGACTCAATTTAGAAATAACATTTTATAGCTATCTGGGCATCCCTTATCCCAATCGAGTTGAGACACGAAATTAATCTTTGCAATGAGGTAGTCTGAGAAGGACTCTACAAAGATGATAACTGGTGACAAATGTGAAGAGAGAGAGAGAAAGTTGGAGGAAAGTCAATTCAGACAGATGGTACACTCAGGGCAAAAGTGAGGTGGAAAGATGCTGGGGAGAAGGTGGTGGAAGATCTCTGAAAGACCTCTGGCTTTCACTTTGAGTGAGGTGGGACCACTGAGGGTTTGGAGCAGAGCAGCAACATTGCTCACTTACTTTTTAAGAAGCATTGCTCAGCTTACTATGGGAATAATTGACTGTATGGGATCAAAAGCATGAATAGCAGGGAGAACTGTTAGGTTGCTATTGCAATAATGCAGAGGGAAAAAATGACAGCAGTTTTGACCCAAGTGATAGCAAAAGAAGTGGTGAGAAAAGGCTGGATTGAGAGCATATTTTGGGCCTGCAGGATTCACTGATGGATTCAAGGTTAGGTGAAGAGAAGAAGAGGAAACAAGGGTGTTTTCAAGATGTTTTGCCTAAACTACATGAAGAATGGAAATGCCATTTACTAACATGGAAGGGATGGTGGTTCTGGAATGGGGAAAGCAGTTGGGTAGTAAGTATATCAGGAGTTTTGCTTTTAAATATGCTAAGACCTATAACTAGCACTCTCTCCTAGAAAATTGTTGCATTCTTTTCTTGCCAAGATAGCAACAGACTTGAAGCTTACAGATGTGCCCATGTGGTGGGTTGTAGACTTACATGGTGGTTAGATATTCCAATTTGACGTGGGATACTTGCTTCAAAGTCTAGTGTCTTAAAGATAGACGTTAAAACCCCTAATGGAACTTATCTATATTTCACAAAGATAAAGAGCAGTCATGTAATTAGATAATTAAGTCTCAAGACAGTTTGGCTTGGATAGCACTCTAAAGAAAGCTTGCATTTTCCTCCTAGCGTTGCAGCACAGACTTGATTCTTGGGATTTATTTTTTTAACATTTGGAAGTATCACTTTTAGTCAAGAGGCTTTCTCTCCTTGCTTATAAAGGGTGGCTAGGGGCACCTCAAAAATGAGAAGTCATTAATGTCGTCTTTCCTTAAAATTATAGGAAACTCTAGAAGTTGAGGTAGGTGTTACATCTTTCAGAACTCTTGCACATTCAGTATTTAATTAGATGACCTTGCTTGCAAAAATTCTATGAAGGAGGCAGAACTGACAATTATCACTGTCAACTAAGAAATAGAAAGTCTAAAAAAAACAAACCAAACAGAAGAAAAACGTAAATTCTAGTAGTGGTACGTAGCAACACAGTGTTACAAAGGTGATAATATCAGAGCTGAGATGAGAAACAAAATGTGTTAACTTATAGTTTAATATTCACAAATACAATTAGTGAGAACTTTAACTTTACATTTCTTAATCTCTTATGTGGGTTTTCTTTTGGAATAAGCAGAAATCCCTGCAGACTAGTTTGTGAGTGTTGTTGGGAAATAATTCAAGGAGGCTATTGGCAAGTTGAGGAGGGACTTGCTTTTATTGAGTGATCATAAAATATCTTATATAAGCAGTTGGAGACTATCCAGTTACTTCTGGTTGCAGAGAAACTTGTCCTCCAACTCCTGGAAACAGGAATTTTACATTAAACCAATGAAATGCAAGCAAATAGCATTACCTCACCAAAAGAGCTTTTCATTGGCTGTTCACTTTCCAAGTAGCTTTAAGACAGTTTTCAATACTTTAACCCTTATGTGTATAAATCTATGGAGTGTAGTGTTGAAGCTAATTCTTACTACCAAAGATATTTTTAGGAGATAGACATATAGCCTATGGTTAGGTTAAAGAAGGAAGTGCCATTTATTTCTATTCAAAACACCTGAAAATACTAATGGTCAATTTGACTTAGAAAAACAACTTTATTTTCTTTTTGCTGACTCATAATACCTCTATTTCATGCTAGAAAGTAATCAGTTCCTTTACATAAAAAAAAAGAGCAAAGAGAACCATAAACTGATGCTCTGTTACATGTACTAAACCCTGTGGGCTCTGAAATATCTAATATTTCCCAGGATTAGACCTCCTTACCTATATGTCTCTGGCAAGCTGGGAGTCGGGGTTAAATTTAGGTGCTAGAGAGGGGAATAGAAATCTATGCATGTGAAGAAAATGATGATTCAGCTAAGGGATTTGAGCAGCAGTGGAGGGACCCATGGATTAGAAGACTGCTGTAGGTAACCTGAGCAGATACTTGTTCTTTTTTGGTATAGAAATGCCTTTTCCATTACTTCTCTTCCTAGTCCCACTCATCCTTAAGGTAAAGGTAAAAAAAAAAAAAAAAAAAAAAAATCACATCACTTGTATTTAAAGAAATTCCTGTTAGTCTACCTCATGTTTTGACCCCTGACGTTTGTGCTTCTGTCCTGTTGAGTGAAGTTTTAAACTAATATGGTGACCTATTTATATTGTTATGTAACAATTTTTATCTTGTGTTGCCAAACAGATTTTAAATTTGTGATGTCAGGATTGAGGAGGTACAATTTTTTCAGTCTGTCTCAGAACCTAGCACAAGATGTATCCGAAGATTGGTTAATATGAATGATGATCTGAGTCAGACTCTGGAGGAATAGGGCTGAAAATGATCTTCTTAGCTAACCGGATGAGGACAGTCCAGTCCAGAGAAGAAGAGCTGGATCTTCTGTTTCCTTTGGACTTCAGAGACTTACTCTCTCAGTTGTAAGGTAGTTAAAGGAACAATGAGATTGGAAAAGTTCTAGATTTGACACTTATCTCTGTCACTCTCTGTATTGTAATTTTTGCCAAAATGTTTGATTTCTCTGAGCTTCAGTTTCACAACCTAGCTCAAAAAATAGTTGTAGGTGCCTGTGGTTCAGTGGGTAGGGTGCCAGCCCCATATGCTGAGGGTGGTGGGTTCAAACCCAGCCTTGGCCAAAACTGCAACAACAATAAAAAACTAACACAGTTAAAAAAAAAAAAAATAGTTGTAGGGGTTACAGGTCGGTAAACAGAGTCACTCTCTTTGCCATCTTTTTTTGCCATCTCCCCTGTACTCTGGGTAAGATTTATTTAACATGGATGGTGAGAGAGAAAATGTACTGAGGAATTTTCTAGAAACGACTCTCCATTTTACTCATTCCTACTATGGGATACTGAGACCCTTCACTTCTGCTTTTGTTTCCCTTCCCTGCCGCTAGCCAGTCCCCATCAGGAAAGAAAAAAGAGAACCAGCAGCATCTGACTTCTGAGTTAACAGGTCTTGAACTCGATTTGCTGTCACTGATGTGCTTCCTCCCTGATGACCTTGAGCTTCTGAAGGCCACAGGGCTGCACCCTTCACCTTCACATGTGGGGTGTAGGCCTTTTTGTTCCAAATGGCTGTGTCTTGTCTTCCTGTTCAACTTGTTGTCACCGTGATAGGAGTTTTAACCTCAATTGCAGTTCACACTGCTAGGATCTAGACCAGGCGTCCTCAAACTGCGGCCTGCGGGCCACATGAAATGGTGTGAATTGTATTTGTTCCCGTTTTGTTTTTTACTTCAAAATAAGATATGTGCAGTGTGCATAGGAATTTGTTCATAGTTTTTTTTTTTTTTGTTTTTTTTTTTTGTTTTTTTAACTATAGCCCAGCCCTCCAACGGTCTGAGGGACAGTGAATTGGCCCCCTGTTTAAAAAGTTTGAGGACTCCTGGTCCAGACATTGTCCTGTCACCTGCCTTTCCTAAAGATAGAGCTGTGCCATCCTCTCAGACTGTGGGAACTGGCGCCATGACCCACTGGTTTAACCTCACTGTGTTTCCACTACCAATGGTCAGCGATTTGCCTTGACCTCTTTGGGCATTACTTGGCACTGCAAGGCAGCTGATTAACACACACATTCTTCCAGATCACTTAATTCATTCCCTTTTTCATCTGTTCTTCCATCTACTTTCTGAGCACATACTCTGCTTCAAATCCTTGTCTAAGCCCTAAGATACAAAAGTTTTTTTTTTTTTTTTTTTTCTTTTTAATTGTTGGGGATTCATTGAGGGTGCAAGAAACCAGGTTACACTGATTACATTTGTTAGGTGAAGTCCCTCTTACAATCATGTCTTGCCCCCAAAAGGTGTGGCCACACCAAGGCCCGACCCCCCTCCCTCCTTCCCTCTCTCTGCTCTTCCTTTCCCCACCCCTCCCTCCTTCTTTCTCTCTCTGCTCTCCCCTTTCCTCACCTACACCATGTCCTTAATTGTCATTAATTGTCCTCATATCAAAATTGAGTACATAGGATTCATGCTTCTCCATTCTTGTGATACTTTACTAAGAACAATGTGTTCCACTTCCATCCAGATTAATACGAAGGCTGTAAAGTCTCCATTTTTTTTAGTAGCTGAATAGTATTCCATGGTGTACATATACCACAGCTTGTTAATCCATTCCTGGGTTGGTGGGCATTTAGGCTGTTTCCACATTTTGGCGATTGTAAATTGAGCTGCAATAAACAGTCTAGTACCAGTGT
>CAUYPK010140388.1:0-37394 GCA_963574355.1 Loris lydekkerianus | reverse complement strand
CCCCGGGCAGCACGGTGAGCCCCGCCCACCCCCGCCTGAGGGGGCGGACCCCCAGGGCCCCCCCCCCACCCCGCCATAATAAAAACAACTTTTTTGCCGCGCGGGGGGGGGGGGGGGGGGTCGTACTATGCTGCCCTGGCTGATCTCCAACTCCTGGCCTCAAGCAACCCTCCCACCTCAGCCTCCCAAAGTGCTAGGATTATAGGCAGGAGCCACTGTATCTGCTCAGATTTCACTTTAAAAAGTGGGTCCTGGGCGGTGCCTGTGGCTCAAAGGAGTAGGGCACTGGTCCCATATACTGGAGGTGGCGGGTTCAAACCCAGGCCTGGCCAAAAACAGTAAAAAAAAAAAAAAAAAAAAGAGTGGGTCCTGCTGCTTAAAAAAATAGAAGCACAGGCCAGGTGCGATGGCTAGTACTTTTTAAATTCCCCTAATGCATACTAGTAGTTCTTGGGTGCAGAGGTACATCAAAGAAGAAGTTAAAATTAAAACTAAACCAAGCTGGGTGTGGAGGCTCATGCCTATAATCCTAGCACTCTGGGAGGCTCAGGTGGATATACTGCTTAAGGTCCCAAGTTCGAGACCAGCCTAAGCAAGAGCGAGACCCCATCTGTTGTGTTGTGGCGGGCACCTATAGTCCCAGCTACTCGGGAGGCTGAGGCAAGAGGACTGCTTGAGACCAAGAGTTTGAGGTTGCTGTGAACTGTGACACCACAGCACTCTACCGAGGGCAACAAAGTGAGACTCTGTCTCAAAGAAAACAAAAAGGAGGAAAGAAATTCTGGCACATGCTATGACACAGATGAACCTGGAAGACATTCTGCTAAGTAAAATAACATAAAAGGACAAATACTATATGATTCCATTTATGAGAGGTTCCCAGAGTTCTTAAATTCACAGAGATAGAAAGTAGAATGGTGAATGCTGAGGTTGGAAGGAGGGAGGATGGGGAGAGAGTGTTCAATGGAGAGTAAGTTTCAGTTTTACAAGGTGAAGAGTTCTGGAGATGTCACTGAACTGTACACTTAAAAATAGTTAAAATGTTAAATTTTATGTATATTTCACTAGAGTAAAATTAAATAAATAAATAAATGCCAAAAACTTTCAAAACACCACTAATCAAAATTTTATAGTTCATGAATTCAGACAAAAAAATCTGAGTATCTTCCGTGCTCAATACTGGATGATGCCACAGAAACCCACCAAGAAGTGTGACCTGGGTTCTCTTACCTGGTATGTGTGCAGTATCTCCAAGAACGACCTATAGATTTCTGGGTGGTCTAGGAATCGGGTCTTAATCTTATTCACATAGCTGATGGCGTTGTTGAATTCCACGGAATCGGATTCCAAGGGCACCTGGGGTTTGTCTTCCTTATATGGCACCTGTTGCTTAAAGTCCTCTGCACAGTCACCATGGTTGTGTGAATTTTCCTGACAACAATGTGACAAAGAGTTACTGTGGGGGCGGGGGGATACAGCATGCCAGGAACAGATTGTAAAAAACACCAGGCCCAGCCACTGTCTGCAGAAGAGCAGACAGAATCCAGCATGGAGCCAAGAGCCAAGTTTTATTAGATGCAGAGAAAGGTTACTTCAGGGGGCTCAGAGGGAGGGGACAGGTGGGGCAGGGCACACCCAGGACACATCAACAGCTTCTCCCTTCCTGTCCCAGCCTATGCGAGTTCCTGAGTCTCATTAACTGACCTCCACCTGATCCTTTCCAATCTATACCAAGAACATGTGAGCTCAATGAGCATTTTATATTTTGAAAAATGAGCATTTGGGAGAAATTTACAAAAACTAGATGTTTAATCCTTGACAGAGCCAAATATGTAAAAAAGAGACTCCCCACACCTTCTGTGATCCCATTTCAGCAAGACTATTTCCAGGTGGGAAATCAACCATCTGCTGTTAGCAGTGATGGGAAAGTCAGGATTTTATACAAATGAGGCCCTGGCCGGGTGTGGTGGCTCACACCTAATCCTCATATTCTGAGAGGTCAAGGCGGGAGGATCACCTGAGCTCAAGAGTTCAAGACTAGCTTGAGCAAGAGTGAGAACCTGTCTCTATTAAAAACAGAAAAACTAGCCAGGCATTGTGGTGGGCACCTTTAGTCCCAGCTACTCAGGAGGCTGAGGCAGAAGGATCGCTTGAACCGAAGATTCTGAGGTTGCTCTGAGCTAGGCTGACATCAAGGCACTCTAGCCTGGGCAACAGAGGGAGACTGTCTCAAAAATAGAAAAAAGAGAGAAAGGCAAAGAAAAGGGGGTGGGGGGTGGGAACGGAGTTCTGGAGGTGGCTGGGGATTTCAGGGATTCCCAAGAAAGGGGACTTTCTTTCCTTTTTCTTTTGAGACAGAGTTTCATTATGTCACCCTAGGTAGAGTGCCGTGGCATCACAGCTCACAGTGACCTCAAACTCTTGGGCTTAAGCCGATTCTCTTACCTCAGCCTCTCAAGTAGCTGGGACTACAAGCGTCCACCACAACGCATGGTTATTTTTTGGTTGTTGTTGTCATTGTGGTTTGGCAAGCCTGGTCTGGGTTCGAACCCACCAGCTCTGGTGTATGTGGCTGGTGGCCTAGCCACTGAGCTAACAGGTGCCAAGCCAAGAAATGAGACTTTCTCTTAACAGCCCCCAGAGCAATCAGAATGAGGTACAACAGTCACGTGAGAGAAAAGAGCCTTGCCCTGACCACCCACCAAGCATGCCCTCATTTGTGTACTTTTCTACGGACATGTAGAATGTACATTGAATCCTAATTCGTGGGGGAACAGGACACACACACACCCCCCCCCAGAGGAGGTGATGCTCTATTTCTAAACTGGAATTATGCTTCATGTTCCCAGCACACAGAGGCGGGTTCTTAAGCAGGTCAGGGTCACTTCGGCTCAGCTACAGGTCTTTGCCAGCAAAGTAACTTCTCAGTGAAGCTTCCAGAACCATCTTGCACTGAAGTAAAATCACCCTGTCTCCCAGCACTCCTGCAATTTTTTCCACGGCACCTGTCATCTCCCCACATGTAATATATTTGACTCATTTTATTATCTCTCCATCCTGACTAGATGGCAAACAGGGCAGGGGTTTTTATTTTGTCCAGTACCGTACCCACTGTGCCCAGAACAGTGTGGGCAGGCTTTGTCCGTTGCTCGGGATCATCAGGCAACAGATGGGAAAACAAAGGCTTTCTTTACTGTTTTTGTTCCGCCTCAGTCATTGACTAGAAGAATCCACCAAGATGGGGAAGGCCAGACACACTGCTGCCCACAACTGCAGAACTGTCCCACAACAAAAATCTCTGCCAGGCTGCACCAAGAGCATGCTGATCAGTGTCTCATGTGCCACCATGTGGGTGGGTGTTATCGGTCCCCCAAACTGAGTGGCTCATACAACAGAAATTATTTTTTCTCACAGTTCTGGAGGCTAGGAGTCCAAGATCAAGTTCTGAGGCCTTTCTCCTTGGCTTGCAGATGGCCACCTTCTTGCTGTGTCCTTACATGGTAATCTTTCTGTGCAAGTGCATCCCTGGTGTGTGTGTCCCAATCTCCTCTTCTTGTAAGGACTCCAGTCAGAGTGGACTAGGGCCTCATTTACCTTAATGACCTCCTTGAAGACCATACCTCCAAATAGATAGTCACACTCTGAGGTAGTGGGGGGTCACAGCTTCACCACACGAACTTTGACAGGAGACACAGAAAAGTAGGTACAGAGACAACTCTAGAAAGTCTGAGCCAAGGCACATAGAGAACCACAAGATCCAAAGCAGCTGCAGTTCTAAACACCCTTTCTCCTCTCTGAGGATGCTCTTGCCCATCTATTCACGCTACAGGGGTAAGTGTCTGTGCTCCTTCATGGTGCATAGGTTTGACAGCAGGAGCCTGCTGGGAGTGTGGAAGGGAAGTAGCCTTGAAACTAAGGGTTTCTTCAGAGGCCATGGACCCACTGCAAGCTCCTTGCCACTCAAAGGAGGCATTTTCAAGCCCTCAAAGGCTGCCTCAGATGCCCTGAGCTTAGAAAAAAGGGCCAGATAGTGACTATACAGTTGTGGAAAAATCTTGTGTCAACAAATTTAACACAATTACCATAGGAGCCAACAATTCCACTCCTAGGTACATGACCAAAAGAATGAAAACAGGTGCTCAAATAAATCTTTCTACATGAATGTTTGCAGCAGCACTATTCACCATTAGCCAAAAAGGTAGAAACAAGCCAAACATCCAAACATCCATCAGTAGATGAATAAACAAATAGAATATGGTCCATCTACACAATGCAGTATTAATCACAAAAAGGAATGAAGCTCTGATCCATGCTACAATGTGGATGAACCCCAAAACCATGATGCTGAGTGCAAGAAGCCAGACGTAAAAGGCCACACAGTATGTGACTGCACAGATATGAAATGTCCACAACAGGCAAATCCACAGAAACAGAAAGCAGACTGGTGGTTGCCAGGGATTGGGGGTGAGGGGGATAATAAGGAGCAGTAAGATTTCATTCTAGGGCAGGGGTTCTCAAACTACAGCCCGCGGGCCACATGAGGCAGTGTGATTGTGATTATATTTGTTTCCGTTTTGTTTTTTTACTTCAAAATAAGATATGTGCAGTGTGCATAAGAATTTGTTCATAGTTGTTTTTTTTTTTTTTAACTATAGTCTGGCCCTCCAACAGTCTGAGGACAGTGAACTGGTCCCCTGTTTAAAAAGTTTGAGGACCCCTGTTCTAGGGTGATGGAAATGTTTTGGAATTAATGACAATGGTTGCACAATATTGTGAATATACTAAAAATCAGTCTAAAACTATGATGTTGAATTTTACATTATATGACTATTATTTTTTTTTAAAAAACAATTCAAATGTAATCCTTTTCTTGTCTTTTTTTTTTTTTTTGAGACAGAGTCTCACTATGTGACCCTCTGTAAAGTGCTATGAAGTCACAGCTCACAGCAACCTCAAATGCCTGGGTTTAAGCAATTCTGTTGCCTCAGCCTCCCACGTAGCTGGGACCAGATGCACCCAGCCATATTTTTGTTGCAGTTGTCATTGTTTAATTGGCCCAGGCCAGGTTTGAATCCGCCACCCTTGGTGTATGTGGTCAGCACCATAACCACTGTGCTACGCGCGCTGAGCCATGTAATCCTTTAAAAATGTAAAAATCACCAACCATGGCTCTGTGTCATAGCTCAGTGAGTAGGGTGCCAGCCACATACACCAAGGATGGCAGGTTCAAGCCCAATCCAGGCCAACTAAACAATAATGATGACTGCAACCAAAAAGTAGCCGGGAGTTACAGTGGGCGCCTGTAGTCCCAGTTACTTGGGAGGCTAAGGCAAGAGAATTGCTTAAGCCCAGGCGTTTGAGGCTGCGGTGAGCTCACATCACCGTACTCTACCCAGGGCTATATAGTGAGACTCTGTCTCCAGAAAAAAAAAAAAAAAAAAAAAAAAATCACCAACCATACAAAGCCAGCTGGCTTTGGCCCATGGGCCATAATTTGCCCACCCTGCTCTAAAAATTCCGAGAACAAGCCTGTTGTTCCTTTCTTGGCCTGCACACCCTTCCTCCCGTGCTGCTGCGTGGCCATGTCCAGGCAGTTAGAAACTCCCTCCACACCATGGTGAGGATACCTCCATCTAGATACTGAAGAGAAGCCATGAACAGCACCTTACACACACAGCACAGCCCCCAAATGCCTCCCAAGCCTCACCTCAGGCACCCTGGAATCACCCACACTCTCGGCTTCTCACTGATGCCCCACCCCCAGCACTGCCCAGATCACCCAGCACCCAACCAACCCTGGCCTCCCAAGGATCTCCTCTGATAACTCAGCCATTACAGCATAGCAGCAGAATTGCAAGCCACAACCCTCCACTAGTTCCCAAGTCACTGGCTCCCTCCCCCCAACCTTCTCTCCGTCATCTACCAGCCCCACTGGCCTCTGGTTATTCCTTAAGCACACCCACCATCTCCCACTTCAGGCCTCAGACCCAATTCCAGACCCAGGCCTTGCCCAGGGCGTCTCTCCATACCTGTGCCTGGCCTGCTCCATCCTCCCTCCAGCCTGGCCCTGATGTCCGTGGGTCACAGCACTAAAACCCCTTACATAGTCAGCATCTGCACATATCCCCACTTCAACTGCGCAGGCACCCTAAGAACTGGCTCTCTGAATAGACCCAGGGCCTACCTTCTAAAGACACTGCCTACTCCATAAGCAAATAAGACACAAACATGAAGAGTCAATTTGGTAACTGGCTGGGCCTCCCCCAGAGAGTAGCACACTGTGTGTCAAGGGCAGGGGTTGGGGGTGCCTCCCTTTGTACCTACCAAGGCCACTTACATCATGAACTGCACCTTAAGGGCTTCTCTCTGCCTCTATGCAGGACGCCTCTTGTGTCTCAGCAGGCAGGCTCTGCCCTGAAGAGGACCTGAGAACTGAGAAAAGCTACTTTCCCACTGACATCCAATTCCTGGATCCTGCTGTGTTGCTCCCCGGCAATGTTTTAGAAGGTAGACACAGTCAAAAACAAGACTTTACCTTAAGGAATCATTGTCTGCGAGGGAAGGAAATAATCATTTTTAACTTCTCTTCCTAACTATTTTGCTATCTCTTAACCCAGGTGGTATGAGAATGAACGGGGGCTCCCTGCACAGGTGCTGTTATGACCCAAACTACCAGATCTGAAATGATAGTGACTCAGGAGGTCCCAGCAAGAGGATGTTCTTTTCTCCAAGCTCCCTGGCTCTCCTGGGCACACATGTTGTGACATGTCTGTCTCCCCCTTTTTCTTTGTACTCTCAACTGGGGGGGGTTCCCTGGCAATAGTGGGAGACACTTTTGTCGTCACTTCTGGGGAAGGGTGCTACTGGCATTTGGTGGGTGGAGGTCAGGGATGCTGCTTGGCACCTGCAGTGCAGTATACAGGATAGCTCCACCATGAAGAATGACCCAGCCCCCAAATAGCAGCAGTGCTAAGGTCAAGACCCTCCGCATCAAAGGTTCGACAAAGGCTGGGCTTCTCATTTACCTTCCTCGGTACCTAAGAGCCTCTCCTTCTTTGTCTGTAGTTGGCTTCAGGTGAAATGAAAAATAGGGGGTAAAAAAGGGCTTTAAAACTGCACGTCATGGTTGTCTAATTATGCTGCAAATAAAAAGCAAAAAGAGGGAGAAAAAAAAAAAAAGAAAAGAAAAAAAACCATACTTTAAAACTGCAGACCCCAGCCCTGGGCTGCAAACTGGCACCAGCCACGGCCTGATAGGAATTGGGCTGCACAGCACCACTGCCTGAGCTCCACCTCCTGTTCTATTCCTTTCCCCCTAAACCCCATGAAAAAATCATCTTCCATGAAATGTGTCCCTGGTGCCCAAAAAGGTTCCATTCCAGTCATGGCCTGTTAGGAACAGAACTGCAGGGCAGGTGAGCAGCAGGTGAGCAGCCACTCTCCATCATTGACATCACTGCCTGGGCTCTGCCTCCTGTCCCAATCCCCGCACCACCACCCTCATCTGTGGAAAAATTGTTATGCATGAAATAGATCCCTGGTGCCAAAAATGTTGGGGAGCGCTGTTTTACAACAGTGAATCCAGAAAGACCAATAAGAAAAGAAAATCACCAGGGCATTTGTGGGTGAGGAGCCCTATGAGGTTTTTAGGCTACTATGCCCTCTCAAAAAAACCCCTAGGAAGCTGAAAGTACATCTTGTATCTCATGTGTGCCTATCTTGAAGTCACACAAACAGCAGCCCAGACTGCGGAGAAGAGGGCTGGAAGCCTGACAACCATCAATACTAAGGGAAAGTGAATGGCCTTGCTGGTGACCTGAAGGCTATGAACCTCCTCTGCTGTGGGAGGCAGCCCCAGAAATGGCTGCTTTGGGACTAAAGCGAAACTATGAAGCCCTGTTGAGTAGCTATTAAATGAAAGTTCTTGTCAAGCCTTTCTCCAAGTCACTGTCACCTAAGCCACCTAGAGGGAAACAAGATTGCCAGCAATACACTGTGCTAGGGAATAGCAGGGACCCTGTGGCTATTTAAAGGAAGAGCCAACTCCAAATACAACCACAGTGTGGTTCCTGTCAAGATCTAGCCCTGAAAGCCGAGTTCCTCCCACGGTCAGGGATTGCTGAAAGGCAATTTCCACATGCAGAGGGCACAATTTACACCTTCTGACTGGGGCTCTTTCTTAGTGAGTGATGGTAACACGCCCAGCGTTTAAACACAGCTTTTACACAGTGTTCCAAGGCTACAAAGTGCTCTGGCAGATGCTGCTTGCTGTTGCAAATGAACTCGGTTCCCCCCCATAGCCATGACTGTTCCAGAGATTAATTTTTTTTTTTTAATTTTGCTTTCAATTTCAACTGGCTTTCACTCATCCTAGTTTGAAGTTCTTTTTTTATTTTATTTTTTTTCTTTTCTTCCTTAGGCCATTCTCTTGCCCTCTGCCTCCCAAGTAGTTGGGACTACAGGTGCCTGCCACAACGCCCGGCTTTTTTTTGGTAGAGATGGGGTCTCACTCTGGCTCAGGATGGTCTCAAAACCTCTGAGCTCAGGGAATCCACTTGCTTTGGCCTCCCACAGTGCTAGGACTACAGATGTGAGCCACCACACCCAGCCACCAGAGATTAATTTTGCTAAGGTTTTTATGGTTTGGGGGCAAAAGGCCTAGGTCTGGACCCTGGAGCTCCATTTGCAAATGTGAAATGGAAGCTCTTCCAAATTCCACAACCAAGTGCTTCCAAGTTCCCTTTTGAAACTGAGATGGCTTTAATGAGACAACACACTGATGGCATAGCTTATCTTACACAGAGAAAAAACAGAATTTTCACACAAGCCACTCTCAGGGAGGGACCAGACACTGCCACACTACCTTTTGCGGTTCTCTTTCCAAATCATGACTCCCTAATTCAGCATTTTCAACATTTTTTATCTCATGGTACACTTGACTTATACAGTTCTGCAGCATACTTAAATTTTGTTGATCAAAAAAGTTAAAAAAGGAATATACTGTGTTTTGCTTTTAAAAATAATTTAATGATCTTTGAAATTTTTCATGGCACACCAGTTGTAAATCACTGCCCTGATTGATCTGACACCCTGCAATCTCCACTGTCAAAGGAGAGACCTACCAAGTGCTCCCAGCCATAGACTTTTTGGGGTTTTTTTTTTTTGCAGTTTTTGGCCAGGGCAGTTTGAACCCACCACCTCCAGTATATGGGGCTGGTGCCCTACTCCTTTGAGCCCAGGCGCTGCCCCCAGCTGTAGATTTTTACATCCCTATTCAAACTGTCAAGGGAAGAACTGAAGGAGGTTGGGAGGGCTGGTTCACCTATGCCAGAGTGGGTTTTTTTTTTGTTTGTTTGTTTTTTTGAGACCATCTCATTTTGTCACCCTCAGTAGAGTGCCATAACATCATAGCTCACAGCAACTTCAAACTCTTGGGCTCAAGTGATCCTCTTGCCTCAGCCTCCTGAGTAGCTGGGATTACAGGAGCCCCCCCCCCACAATACCCTGCTATTTTTAGAGATGGGATCTCACTCTTGTTCAGGCTGGTCTCAAAGCTGAGCTCAAGCAATCTATCTGCCTTGGCCTCCCAGAGTGCTAAGATTCCAAGTGTGAGCCACCAGGCCTGGCCTTATACCAGAAGTTTGTAACAGGAAATTTTGCCCTAGAGGACACCTAGCAATGTCTGGAGATGATTTTGGCTGTCACAACTGGGTGATGGTCTGGGGTACAGAGGCCAGGGATGTTGCTAAACATTCCACAATGTACTGGGCAGCCCCCCAGAGCAAAGAATTAGGCCCTAAATGGCAATAGTGATAAGGTGGAGAAAAAGAAAATGGTTAGCTTATAAAAAGAAAGTTCAAATGAGCTGTCTTTTTCTCAGAGGTCTGGTGAACACAAACAAGAGTACAGAGACTGATAAGGCAGCAACCTATCACGTGAGATAGAACCAAAGCCATGAGCTTCAGCCAAGCCAAGGACCCTACCAACAATTCAATGAAACAATAAAAATGGCCATTCACACGTGAATCTCAACCCCTTTACTTCACTAGTGGTACTGAGAGCTATCAAATGCAGACTGATGCCCAAGTACAAGGGTAAGCCTGCCTGTTACATTCCCTGAGAAAGCCTCAGCCAAGACCTCAGCAACTGGTTATATAGCCATTCTGTCTTATAAAATTCTATGTCAGGATGATGCCTCCCTGACATCCACTCTTGCCAAGGGTGTCCAGCTTTTTTTCTTTTCTGCTGCATATTAGAAGAATAAGAGTTGTCTTGGGCCACATGGTAAAACACAAACACTCACAAAAGCTGGTCCGTGCATACTTTTCATGGTATCTAACACCACAGATAAGCAAAAAATAGTCCTTATAAAAATAGCATGCAGCTCAGCACCTGTAGCTCCGCGGCTAGGGCACCGGCCACAGACACCAGAGCTGGTGGGTTCGAATCTGGCCCGGGCCTGCCAAACAACGACGACTACAACAACAACAAATAGCCAGGCGTGGCGGGTGCCTGTAGTCTCAACTACTCGGGAGGCTGAGGCAAAAGAATTGTTTAAGCCCAAGAGTTTGAGGTTGCTGTGAGCTGTGATGCCATGGCACTCTACCGAGGGTGACATAGTGAGACTATCTCAAAAAAAAAAATACGAAAATACCCCAAAAAATGGCATGCAGCCCGTGGGACACAGATTGGATACCCCTGGAACATTCCAAACAGATCAACTGGGCAGCAGAGGCTGCCTGTGTAGGTGTTTCAATCTATTTTGATTTGTGCTAGAAGCAATTAGCGTATCTAGATAAAGAATGGATTGTAAGTGGCTTTCCAGCAATGACACAAAGTAGACACGTGGCCCAACCTGAGTAGCAGGGTGTGCTGTGTTAATGCTGAGATCACCTGAACCACTGAAGCAGCATACCTGGCTCGTCAGAGGTGATTGTATGTTTAATTTGCCATTCTTGGGAATGTCTATTCTGTATCCAAGGGGAAGGAAAGCATTGAATCCAACAATGAGGTCGGGGTGCTCATGGAACAGCTGTGACACACGTCTGATGACTCCAGGAGTATCAATGCTAGAAGAAAGAGGAATGCAAGTGGGCAAAGTGTCTTAAAGAGCAAAAACAAAATCTAATCCCAACTCTCTTGATATTGTCACATAACAAACTTCTCAACTGACAATGAAGCAACCTAAAATAGGACCCTTGTGATACCACCTGTAGACAATGATCTACTTCCAGAGTGACTAGGCCTGAGCTCTCAGTACCCTCCTTATGAGAACCAGACAATTTTTATCCAGCACAACTCTCCAAAACACTCTAAGCACGTGCAAGCACACTCAATTCTGAAAATTGTCAGGAGAGCCACCTGCAAGGCCTGGACTCCAAGATGTAGCAGGAAGCCAAAGCGCTCTAAGTCTGCAGTTCCCACCCCCTAGGTCGAAGACTGGTACTAGTCTGTGGTCTGTTAGGAAGTGGCCCACGTAGCAGGAGGTGGAGGGGACAACAAGCAACTGAAGCTTCCTCTGTATTTACAGCCACTCCTCATCACTTGCATCACCATCTGAGCTCTGCCTATCTGATCAGTGGTAGCATTAGATTCTCATAGGAACTGAACCCTACTGTAAACTGCATGTGCAAGGGACTAGGTTGTATGCTCCTTATGAGAAGCAAATGCCTCATGATTTGAGGTGGTGATGCTAGCACAAGGAAATGGCTGCAAATACTTATTAACATTAGCAGAGAGGTTTGACTGCACAGAGACCATAAAAAATCAATTGCTTGCAGACTCATATCAAAACTATCCCCCCTCCCCCTGGGTCTGTGGAAAACTGTCTTCCATATAACTTGTTGCAAGGTTGGGGACTGCTGGGGACTGCTGCTTTAAGTGATGTGATAAATTATCTCATTTTGTATGAATTAGGGGTGACTATGACACAGGTTTTGATCTGAGCAATTAATTGCAAAGTATAAATACCAAAGGCCTGCCAAGTGCAGAGAAACGCATTAGAATGTGAGAACAGTCTCCCTCTTGGCTGTAGGTATGACCCAAGCCTTAGTCCTGCACCTGTAGAAGGAAATCAGGCCCGCCCTAACACCACTCGTAAGAGGGAGCGGTAGCATGGTTGGATGTGACCTGCAAGTATCTAAGAGTCAAAAGGTCTGAATTCTAGTCCCACTTCTGCCACTAAGGTGGATTTTACTGCCAAGCCCCAGTGAACTTCCTGTAAAAAAAACAAACAACAACAAAACAACAAGGGCATGATCCTCTTTCCCATCTATCTCTAACCCTCCTGATTCTGTGTACAAATATGGCTCATGTGTTTTAAATGCTTTCTACGTGCCAGGTCCCTTACTAAGCATTTTGTGCTCCTTACTTCCAAGCAGGCCTGGAAGCAGGCTCAGCTGAGTAAAGCATCTTGGAGTCAAGATTCAAGGGGAGAGGATGCCAAAAAACTCAATCATCAAGACAACATTTTGATGCAGTACTCGGGGGAGAAAAAGCACAACGAGTCCCCCCGAATCTTTCACAAGCAAGGTTTATTTAAAAATCAACATTTTTAAATCAAAGTAGGATCTGATTCTGCGTGTGCACTGGCCTCCCTTCAGCCTTCCCCATTCCTGCCCTCCTTCCAGGAATCCTCAGGACAGCTCAACAAGGTGGGGAATACTACTCGTCCCCCTGCCCTTTTTTTAGACGGAGCTGAGGTTCCTACAACCTGCGCAAGGTCACCGGGCTGGGATGGGAGGGAATAACTAGGAAGGGGGATCCCATTCCGCTCTGCCTGTTTCCGGCCCAGGAGGGCCCCCAGTAGAGGGGAGGAGACCCGCAGGTACCTCTGGCTTTTGAACTCCTTCATGATCTCCAGGAAACCGTTGTAGGTGGCAGGATCGCTGCCAAAGCGGATCTTCACCTGGTCCAGGTAGGTGAGGGCGTCCTCCACCTGCGGGGAGGGGCAGGGTCCGAGTGGGCCTGGAGTCCCGGACCGAGGGGGCGGGAGGGCGTGCTGGGTTCTGTGACGGGAAGGGGGACAGGCCGGGCCCTTGGAGTATGGAGGTGAGAGGTGGGGGGTCCAGGGCCGCGTACAGGAGAGGCCAAGGCGGGGCCGGGCGGGGCTCGGGCGAGGGGCACCCGCCTGCGGGGGCCAGAGGACTGGGTCCTCAATAGAAGGCGGGGACGCCACTCACGTGCACTGGCAGCTTCTCGTGGCCAGCGGAGCCCGAGCGACCCCAGCGGGCGCCGCTCAGCCCCCGGCCCGTGGGGCCGCCGCCGCCGCCGCCGCCGCAGCCAGCGTGCGCCATGTTGGAAGTTCGAGCTGCAGCCCGCCCCGCCCCCGCCCGAGGGCTGACCGCGCATGCGTATGGCCCGCCCATGTGGGTGAGTCCCAATGACGTCAGAGAACCGGGAGAAGCTATTTGAGGGACTCCTTAGCTTCCCAATTGGTATCATAACTAAGGATTTATGTGTCGAGGGTGGTGAGCAAACCGAAGGCTGCTAATTGCTTTTGCCCGGCAGAATTTCTCAAGCTCAGAATGGATTTTTACATGTTTACTTAGTTGAGGGAAAAATCCAAAGGAGAAGAATACATTTCGTGACGTGCGAAAATTCTAAGTAATCCACATTTCAGCGTTCCTAAATAAAGTTTTATTAGCACACAGACACGCCCATTCTGGCGTTCTTGCACTACAGGAGGTAAAGTGAGTAGCTGTGAGTGACCCAAAGACCTGCAGAGCCTGATGTATTTATCATCTGGCTTTTATGCCGAAAGTTTGTGGATCTCTGCTTAGGGAGTTGATGTTACAATTAGAATGTGTGCACACATCGCCCCAAAACAGGCCCCTGTGCAATGGATTTTGCTAAACGGCCTTTAACTTAGTCCCACTCCTTCTATCTTTACTTCCTTATCTTTGACCCCATTTCTTCCCCACTGGACCAGTTCAGGAGCCTCCTAACCAGTTTTCCCAGCCTTGGTATTTTCAAGAACTCATATCATTCCACCACTGCTTCCAAATCTCCAAGGCCTTCCTATTCCTAATGATGAAATCTAAACACCTACCTTGCAAGCCATTAGACTTGGCCCCTTTGAACCTTTCCTTAAAGGATTTTCTACCCAAGCAAACTATACTTCATTGGTACAGAACTTCCTGCACCATTGCTTGAGTAGGCTGGTGGTTTCCTGGTCCCAAGCACATATGTGAAAAGGTGCAGAAAAGTTGAAAATAATTGCTATTTTTTGAGATAGAGTTTCATTCTTTTGCCTCAGGCTAGAGTCCCTTGGTGTCATCATAGCTCACAGCAACCTCAAGTTCTTGGGCTCAAGCGATCCTCTTGCCTCAGCCTCTTGAGTAGCTGGGACTACAGACACCCACCACTATGCCCAGCTAGTTTTTCTATTTTTAGTAGAGATGGGGTCTCACTCTTGCTCAGGCTGGTCTTGAACTCCTGAGATCAAGTAATCCACCCACCTCAGCCTCCCAAAGTGCTAGGATTACAGGCATGAACCACCAGGCCTGGCCAAAGTTAAGAATAAATCAAAATTGAGTGCATTGTTTACCAGGCACTGTGCTAGGCATTGGAAATAGAATGGTGAAAACTAATATGAACTTGATCCTCAAAACTTTCATTCTTTGGGGACAGATAGACATGATTCAAATAGTCACACAGATTTGAAGTTTCAAGTGTAAACAAATACTTCAAAAGAATGTATAAGAAAACAGACCAAGACTTAGATGCTTCAGATGACAACAACAACATTTATTTCACTCTCTAATCTCCAGTTTGGGCAGATTTGGCAGAAGTAGCTTATCCCTCATGCCTTTGGTGTCAGCTGTGGTGACTCATAAGGCTAGAATCATCTGAATGCTGGTTCGTGCACAGGTCTGCCATCTCCTACTGGCTATAGGCTGAGACCTTTCTTGGAGCTCTTGCCTGGAATATCTACATGTGCCTCCCCCCCCCCTGCCATGTAGCTTGAGCTTCCTCTCAACATGGCAGCTAGGTTCCAAGAACAATTGACCTGAGAGTGAGTTAGTCAGGTGAAAATCATATCACTCTGTCTTTCTTCCCCTTTTTATTTTTAGAGATGGGGCTGTCATTGTGTTGCTCAAGCTAGCCTTGAACTCCTGGACTCAAGTGATCCTCCAACTTCAGCCTCTCAAGGAGCTGGGACTATAAACATACACCACTGTGCCCAGTTTCCATATTACTGTTTCTGACCCAGCCTTGGAAGTCATGCAATATTATTTCCATTGTATTTTTTCCATAAAGGTTGTTACAAAGTCCTCCCTCTCCCCTCCCCCCCAAAAAAAAATCTAAGAGGAGGGCAGATAGATTTCTGGAATAGCTTGTGGGATAAAAAATATGCTATGCCTGTTTTAGAAAATGTCACCTGCCCTCCTGGGTACTTAATCCAGTCTAGGAAGGAATGAAGAAAGCTTCCCAGAGGAGGTGGGATTTTAGCTGAGTTCTGAGGTTTGCATAGGTGTTCGTCATAAGAAAGTTCATAAACAGTTGTGACTATTTATGGTAAGGAGTATTGTACATTTGAACAACTTGAAAAAAAAGTTCTCCAGATTGCAGAGAGGGAAGGAAAGAAAGAGAAGGCAGGATAATCATGGGCAACCAGAAGGGACAGATCACACAACACCGTATAGGATAACTTAAGGCTTTTTTGGTCTCAGCCTTAGTGCTGGTGGAAACAGCACAACACAAGGGTTGTGAGCTAAGGAGCTGTATGATCAGGATCAGGTTTGTGTTTGAAGGTGATCACACTGTATGTTGTCAGACTCTGCAGAAAAAATAAGAGAAAAAAAGAAAGAAGGTGATCACTCTGGCTTCTCTGTAGGAAAGGGACACAGGGAGTGTGTAGGGAGGCAATTTTATCATTCAGGCAAAGGACAGTGGTGGCTTAGACCAGCATGGGAGCAATAGAGAGAAGGTAGTGGAAGGGAGAGATATTTTAGAAGATAATGCATCAAGGATTCATTGCTCCCAGCCCAGAAAAGTATTCTGCTTAGTTTCAGTGCATTCCTGTATGAACAGCTTGAATCCTGTGTGGTCACCAGGTGTCTGGACAGTCCATTTCACACCAAAGCCTCCTGTTAGTCATTGTCTTTAAGAGCCAACAGGATTGTCACACAATTTCCCCCTCCTTCCAAGGAGAGTGGATTCTATTCAAATTTAAAGGATTACTTTCATTTTTTCTCAAATGCTCAGATAAAGCCCTCACTCATTTGGAGAATAGAAAACCATAAGCCAATTCCACCAGGGGCATGTATGTGCACAATGAGTGTGTACATGTATGTGTGTGCACATTTGTGTGTGTTCATCATGAAGAAAATAATACATATACTTTTTTAATTACTTTATTATTTTTATTTATTTACTTTTTTAAAGAGACTGGGTCTCACTTTATTGCCTACTCTGGAAATGCTTATTTTTATCAAACATAGAAAGTTGCTATGTTAAATTTTTTTCTTTACTATTCTCATCTACACAAATTAAATTGGAAAGAGTTGACAATTTAGATAGACCAGAGTTGGAATGCAAATTTCTTTACCATTTGTCAAAGGTAATGGCATTAAGGCAAGGTTCTTAGGTAGCTTTTTCATGGGATTTTTTTTTGGCAAGGTGAAAAAGACAAAAATCAAAAGGTGTCATTTTGGATTAATCTCATCTTTCCAGTGGCAAACTTTATGACCAAAATCTCCGAAGCCTAGAATCATGTTATGGTGGTGTAATTCTAAGGTGGTTCCCAAGATACCCAATCCATATTACAAGTGCCTCTGAATCCCCTATCCTGGGCTGTGCATGGGACCTGTGACTATGATGGAGGACATTCCTATGATTAGGCTACACTCCCTGGCAAAGGGGAGGGAGTTATGCATGTATATTTAAGTTGCCAAATGAGTTGACTTTGAGTTAATCAGAGGGGCAATTACTCTGGGTGAGCCTGACCTAATCAGGAACATCAGCTGGGTGTGGTGTCTTACACCTGTAATCCTAAGCACTCTGGGAGGCCAAGGATGCTGGATTGCTTGAGCTCAGGAGTTTGAGACCACCCTGAGCAACAGCGCAAACACCACCCATCTCCACTAAAAGTAGAAAAACTAGCCAGGCATTGTGGCACACACCTGCAGTCCCAGCTACTTGGGAGGCTGAGGCAAGAGGACTGCTTAAGCCCAAGAGTTTGAGGCTGACGTGAACTATGACACCACAACATTCTACCCTAGGTGACAGAGTAAAACACTGTCTCCAAAAAAAAAAAAATAAATAAATAAATCAAGGACATCATTTAAAAGGTAGTTTGAGCCAAGTATAGTGGCAGGTGCCTGTAGTCCCAGCTACTTGGGAGGCTGATATGGGAGGGTTGCTTGAGGCCAGGAGTTCAAGACCAGCTGGGCAATGTAGTAAGACCCTGTTGTTAAAAAAAAAAAAAAAAAAAGCTGAGGTCACGGACGGGCTGGTAAGATTGCATTTCTCTGCATTTCTAAATGCAATCCTAGTAGCCTTGAAGCAGGAATCAGCTGTTTGTTTGTTTGTTTTAATTCAGTCTCCCCAGAGAGCATCAAAAATTGCCAGTGCCGACTATATTGCAAGTTGTCCCACGGAGTATTGGGAAAAGTTTTCAATTAGCAATAATGGCGCCTCAGATAAACCTCATTGGCTACGATACTGCCACTGTGCAAAGCTGGAATCAGCTGTTTTTGAAAACTGCCCGTGGAGGGGGCAGTTGAGGCCCACACTCCTACTGCATTGGGAAGCTCACTTTTCCCCACAGCCTAAATGAGCTTGGATGAAGACTTGAGCCTCTTAATGAACTCAATCAGGTTGACACCTTGTGAGATACTGAAAAAATAACCCAGTTACACTATATTCAGACTCCTAATCCACAAAAATTTTAAGATAAAAGTGGATGTTATTTTAAGCTGCTAAATTTGTCTGAACTTGTTTTGCAGCAACAGAGAACTAATTCACCTATGATGTATCCTTGTCAAAAATGCCTACTCTGTGATAAGGTTGTGTTGATGTACATTCATCCATTGTAACAACTATACCTCTCTGGTAGGGGATCTTGATAATAGGGGAGGCTCTGCATTTGTGGGGGAAGGGCATATATGAGAAATTTCTGTACTTTCTACTCAATTTTGCTATAAACCCCAAAATGCTAAAAAAATAAAAGGCCAGGTGTGGTGGCTCACAGCTGTAATCCTAGCACTCTGGGAGGCCATAGTGGGTGGATTGACTGAGCTCACAGGTTCAAGACCCACCTGAGGCAGAGCAAGACTCCCGTCTGTAAAAAAGAGCCAGGTATTGTGACAGGTGCCTGTAGTCCCAGCTAGTTGGGAGGCTGAGGCAAGAGAATCACTTGAGCCAAAGAGTTTGAGGTTACTGTGGACTATGACACCACAGCACTCTACCAGGGCTAACAAAGTGAGATTCCGTCTAAAAAAAAAAAAAAAGAAAAAAAGAAAGTTTAAGCCAGGTGTGGTTTCATGCACCTGTAATCCCAGCTACTTGGGACACTGATATAGGATAAAGGCTTGAGCCCAGGAGTTCAAGGGCAGCCTGGGCAATATAGCAAGACCTTATCTCTAAAAAAGAAAAGTAAGATCTATTAAAGATATGCTGACCATAAATCTAATCAAGCCTTAAGACTAAGGGTGCCACATTTTTTTTTCTTATTTTTTTTCACTTTTTTTTTTTTTTTTTTTGTAAAAGGACAGACTCTAAATATTCTTTGGGTTTGGGGCCATACATTGTTTGTCATAATGGCCTAACTCTGCCATTGTATCATGGATGCAGATGTAAGCAATACCTAAATAAATAGGCATGGTTGTGTTCCAAAAAAACTTTATTTACAAAAGTAGACCAGACATGGTGGCGCATGTTTATAATCCCAGCACTTTAGGAGGCTAAGGGGAGAAGGATCCCTTGAGGCCAAGAGTTCATGACCAGGCTAGGCAATATAGCAAGACCCGCTGTCTCTAAGAATATTTTCTAAATTAGCCAAGCATGTCAGCATGCACCTGAAATTCCAACTACTCGGGAGGAGGAGGTGGGAGGATCACTTGGATCCAGGAGTTCAAGGCTGCAGTAAGCAATAATTGTGTCACCACACTCTAGCCTGGGTGACAGTACAAGATCTTGTCTCAAAAAAAAAAAGATAAGTGCCAGACCTGCAAGCAGTAGATTGTTAACCCCTGTTCTAGAATATAAAGATAATATGAGCTAATTGGGTCCTAATTTGAAAGAAATGGCTATAAAATGTGTTTAGAGAAAATTTGGGAAATTCTATTCTGAGACGCCAATTGTAGAAAACTACAGTTGGTAGTTTTCATAGATGTGTGTGGTTGTGGAGGAGAATGGCCTTCCTAATAGACTTGTCCTGATTTACTTAGAGGGTGAGGTAACCTTGATGTCATCAGGGCCGAATTAGAGTGAAAAGGCTGAGGCAAATTCTCGCAAGAGCATCTTCAGATCTTAACTTGATATCTTCATTTGTTTTTTTTGAGACAGAGTCTCATTTTGCTGCCCTCGATAGAGTGCCATGGTATCACAGCTCAAAGCAACCTCAAATTCTTGGGCTTAAGGCGATTCTCTGGCCCTAGCCTCTCAAGTAGCTGGGACTATAGGCGCCCACCATAACACCTGTTTTTTTTTTTTGTCTGTTTGTTTTTTGAGACAGAGCCTTAAGCTGTGGCCCTGGGTAGAGTGCTGTGGTAGCACAGCTCACAGCAACTTCCCAATCCTGGGCTCAAGCGATTCTCTTGCCTCATCCTCCCAAGTAGCTGGGACTGCAGGTGCCTGCCACAAGGCCCGGTTATTTTTTGGTTGTAGTTGTCATTGTTGTTTGGCAGGCCCAAGCTGGATTCGAACCCTCCAGCTCCCATGTATGTGGCTGGCGCTTTAGCCATTTGAGCTACCAGCACTGAGCCAACATCTGTTTTTAGAGATGAGTTCTCACTCTGGCTCAGGCTGGTCTTGAACTCGTGAGTTCAGGCAATCTACCTGCCTCAGCCTCCCAGAGTGCTAGGATTACAGGTGTGAGCCACCGTACGTGGCCTCATCATTCATTTTTAAATTTGTTTGATTTTTGGTTGGTATGTTGGCTCACACCTGTAATCCTAACACTCTGGGAAGCTTAGTTGGGTGGATTGCTTAAATTCAGTAGTTCAAGACCAGCCTAAGCAAAAGCAAGACTCTGTCTCTACAAAAAATAGAAAAAATTAGCCAGGCATCTGTGGCTGGCACCTGTAGTCCCCGCTACTCAGGAGGCTGAGGCAAGAGGATCACTTGAGCCCCAAAGTTTGGGGTTGCTGTGAGATATGATAACGCTACAGCACTCTACCCAGGGCAACAGAGTAAGAGTCTGTCTCAAAAAAAAAAAAAAAAAAAAATTCATTTGATTTTTAAAAAAATAATAAATTTGTAATAAATAGTAAATGTTCATTCATTGTCCTCTTTTGGTTTTTTTTTTTTTTGGGGGGGGGGTTTGAGACAGAGCCTTAAGCTGTTGCCCTGGGTAGAGTGCTGTGGCATCACAGCTCACAGCAACCTCCAAATCCTGGGCTTAAGCAATTCTCTTGCCTCAGCCTCCCAAGTAGCTGGGACCACAGGCGCCTGCCACAATACCCAACTATTTTTTGGTTACAGTTGTCATTGTTGTTTGACAGGCCTGGGCTGGATTCAAACCCACCAGCTCTGGTGTATGTGGCTGGCGCCTTAGCTGCTTGAGCCACAGGCACCGAGTCCATTCATTGTCCTCTTATTGCAACTTTGCTGTAGGTTTGAACATTTTCCTAAAGAAAAAATTGAGATAAGGAGATAAATACAAAGTCTCTAGAATTATTTTTCTTTGTTTTGAGATGGGATCTCACTATCGCTATATTGCCCAGGCTGGTCTCAAACTCCTGGTCTCAAACAATTCTTTCTCCTCGGTCTCCCAAGTCACTGAGACTATAGGTTCAAGCCACCTTGAGCCCCGCGAAAGTCTCATGGATTTAACATAAATCCATTCCTGCTGCAATTAGATGGGCTGTGTGTTTCAATTGTTTGGGACAGTTCAGTTTATTTCTGCGGTCCAGTAGTACTTGTTATATAACAGCGCCTCCTTCACCTTCAATAGCTGTTCTAGTTTGAATGATATATTATGTGGCTACGTTTAGCTACAAGAGTGTAGGTGGTGATTGAAATGACCACATTCATCCCGGCTGTGCTGTGACAGGGAGACTTTAGTCAATTGAATCTTCCTTAAACCACAGTGGTTATCAAACATTCATAGCAAGCAAACACTTTCTCAATGAAAACTCGCTGCAAACTCCCCTAATACATGTATAAGAAATAATTTGGAATAAGAGGAGTAGGATTTTATTAGTAAAAATGTCTTTCTAACATTCAAATTATGATTTACATATCAAGCAATTGATTTTCACTGAGGCCATCTGATGGATACAGAAAATAAGAGGACTCTTTTTCAATGAGTTGCTGTGTCACTGAGGCTGGAGTACAGTGCCACAATCACAGCTCAATTGTGGGGTTTTTTTTGTTTTGTTTTGTTTTGTTTTGAGACAGTTTCACTATGTCACCCTCGGTAGAGTGCTATGGCGTCACAGCTCACAGCAACCTCAAACTCCTGGGCTCAAGTGATTCTCTTGCCTCAGCCTCCCAAGTAGCTGGGACTACAGATGCCTACCACCATGCCTGGCTATTTTTTGTTGCAGTTATCATCGTTGTTTAGCTGGCCCAGGCTGGGTTCGAATCCACCACCAATTGTATGTGGCTGGCACCATAACCACTGTGCTACAGGCGCCAAGCCCATCGTAGCTCAATCGTAATTCGAACTCCTGGGCTCAAACTATCCTCCTGCCTCAGCCTCCCAAATAGCTTGGATTACAGGCATGAGCCACCACACCTGGCTAATTTTAACTTTTTGTAGTGATTGTAGTTCAATTGCTTGAACTCCTGGCCTCAAGCAATTCTTCCCCCTCAGCCTCCCAGAGTATTGGGATTATAGGAGTGAACTACTGCACCCAGTCAAGTAGGTATTTTTTCCAAGGGCTCCCCTCACAATCCAAGTGGACTTTTAAATGGAGATAGCAGGAGAATCCTAAATTAGTCATCTCCTACACCTTAACCCCTGCTTCCCAATTTATCTGAGCGTGCACTTTAAAACTCCAGTTTAAAACTTTTTTAATGGAACTTAATGTTCACATTTGCAGTAGTGCCAAAGCCTGCCTTGGAACCCCAGTTTGGGAGACAAATAAGGTCTCATTCAACTCAAAAGCCTCTGTTTCTAAGGTTGTTTTTCTGAAACTCTGTCTGAAATTCAATGAAGAGGAGAAGAAATAACACCTTGAAGGTTTGGACTCTCCTATCATTATAACAAAAGCTCCAGAAGCAAGTGGAGCTTTTTTAGAAAGCTGTGGGCAAAAAGAAGAAAGATCCATTAGAAAGGATTGAAAACACAAGGCAGATGATGTTGAACCTGCACAAGGCAGATGGTGCAAAAGCCAACCAGAGATAGGTCTACTTCCAAGACCCTCCAGTTTTTAAGACTTAAAAAAAAGTATCTTAGGTTAGGCGCGGTGGCTCATGCCCGTAATCCTAGCGCTTTGGGCGGCTGAGAAGGGTGGATTGCTTGAGCTCAGGAGTTTGAGTCCAGCCTGAGCAAGAATGAGACCCCATCTCTACTAAAAACAGAAAGCTAGCTGGGCGTTGTGGTAGGCACCTGTAATCCCAGCTACCTGGGAGGCTGAGTCAAGAGGATTTATTGCTCAAGCCCAAGAGTTTGAGGTTGCTGTGAGTTATAATATCACAGCACTCTACCCAGGGCAACAGAGTGAGACTCTGACTCAATAAAAAGTATCTTTATCCTGAAAGTGTGGAAGTCAGGGAAGAGGAATGGAATGACTGTAATATGTTTATTGTTTTAATGCCATCTTAAATCTGAAGTCAGTTTCTGAACCAAAGACTCACAGGCTAAACCATGCCTATAGATATGAATTTGAACCAATTGCCTTTAAAAAATGAGAATATTTTTACATCAATCTGGCAACAATGGGTTTGTTTTGCTATGGTGATTCTGGGCTACTGTCAGGGCATCTGTGCCCATGCTAGACGCAACATGTGCCCACCCCCCCCCAATGTGCCCAGAGTCTCCATCCCTTCCTGCTGCTCACCTGAGTGAATGGAAATCATCTACATTACTTAACTAGCCTTGAAGAGTATCTGAGTATGCCACCTGTGGAATAGATGGCTGTGCTTAAAACTAAGTTTGGAATTAGGAATTTCAATAAGGACTGAGGCAGAAGGCTGCTAGCTCTTAGAGCTATTGCAACTTGGGCTTGTGGCCTGGAGCCAATCACAGCTACTTTTGTAAGTCTCAATTTCCTTATCTGTAAAATGGACACAGAAACTCCTGCTCTCCCTAATGTTTGTGTTGATGATCACGGGACAGCACCAGGTGCTTTAGAGACTGATTTGCATCAGTGGTTTAGTCTGTCTCACACTCATCCATCCCCCCTTACCTGGTACCAGTAGCCCAGTTTGCCTCCTAAGAATACTCTCTTCCATTCTCAGTTCACATGGTTGAGTGGTGTCAGCTCCAGCCTCAACCCCAGTGGTGGACATTGGGTCCATCCAGCCAATCAGGGCACTGCATTCTCCCAGAGATAATCATTGGTTCAGCATATGAGCCAATTGGGGCCAACAGAGTGAGGCCAGAACTTTGGTTCAAATTGCTGGGCAAGAGAAGCCCTCTTTTCTATTGAACTTGGAGACAACAGCTTATTGGCCACCATGTTGCTAACCTGGGGTTTGAAGTTCTGAGAATGAGATCAATAAGGAGGAAAGAAGAATGGAAATATGGGAAGACATGATGTCTAGGTCACATAATCTGAGGCCTTAGTTCCAGGTATGCACCAGCAAATACATTCCTTTGCATCATCCAGATTAAATGAGACTAACTCTTTGGAGCCCCAGGCCCCCCAGGGGGTTTCTACACTAGCAGGCAGACTTGTGAGCGCTTATTTAATTTGGGTTCATTTCCCTGGGTACTTTCTGACCCCAAGTCCTGGGATGCTCCTGCAGCTGCAGCCAGCTCTTCTCTCTGCCTGGATTTGACCATCCATACTGCCTTCTTGAAGTTTTTGAGAGGGTCTTGCTGTGAGGTTCTTGATGAAGGGCACTGGAAACGCTCTCGGATGAGATAACCATGTCTGGTGGGGGCAATGAAGCCATTGGAGGTCGGGATGATTCTGTTCACCACAGCGTGGACAAACTGGATGGCCAGCAGGGTTCCTGTGGGGGTGAAGAGCAGGGCACAAGTAAGAAAATTGGGGTGCCGGGGTCCAGTCTCACACATTCTCGAGTTGGCTGCATGGGGTCAAATTCTCGCTGTGCCCCTGACCAGCTGAGGCATGACATTTAACCAACTGGAGTCTCTCTTGCTTTATCTTCAAAATGGGAATGACAACAGAACCTACCTGCCCAGGGGAATTTTGATGATTTAAAGATATGATCCTGGCTGGGTACGGTGGCTCATGCCTGTAATCCGAGCACTCTGGAAGGCCAAAGCAGGTGGATCGCCTGAGCTCAGGAGTTTGAGACCAACCTGAGCAAGAGTGAGACCCCATCTCTACTAATAATAGAAAACTAGCTGGGCACTGAGGCATGTGCCTATCGCCCCAGGTACTGGGGAGGATGAGGCAAGAGGATGGCTTGAACCCAAAGAGTTTGAGGTTGCTGTGAGCTGTGACGATGCCAAAATACTCTTTCCAGGGTGACAAAGTGAGACTTTCTCAAAATTAAAAAAAAGAAAAGAAAAGAAAAAAGATGTCAGGCTTGTAGGGTGCTAAGTATAGGTTTTTGACCCAAAATGAACTCAGTAAATGTTACTGTTAGAGGGAGAAGACAGAGTTTGTGAAATTACCAGAATGTGCTTTTAAGGCCACAATCCTCAGACCACAGCCTCTGAGCCATCTATGGCTTTTTACCAGTTATCTTTACTACAGCATCCTAGACTACAGTGTATACAACCACAGTGTATTCGGTTAATGTAATAGATTATAATGCATCAGATTACAATGTAGTAGGCTCTACCTAATGTTCATTTAGCTGCTTACTTGCTTTATGACCTTGAGCAAGTCCCTTACCCTCTCCAAACATCTGCTTCTTCCTTTGTTAAAAGAAGATAGCAATGATACTTATCCCCTAACAGAGTCATCCGGGTTCAGAGATGACATCATGACAGTCTTCTCTACGGGTGACAGTAGGTGAGCGCTGGAATCAGGAAGGCCAATTTCAAATCTTGGCCTATCAGTTAATCACTGTGTGACCTTGAGCAAGTCACCCAGACTCTCAGAGCCGCAGGTTTTACTCTGTAAAATAGGGATGACTGTTGAATTAAATGATTCAGGGATTGTATTTATATGAATTGTATCCAGATCATATAAGCAATATAACTCTTGCTTATGTGATCTTAGCATAATATCAAACAGACCAAGAAACATAGGGGTTTTTGAAGTGGTTGGTCTTGAGACAGGCTGCCCCTAACATTTATAGGCTGCCCTGGGGCAAGAGAATAAATCAAGATCCACATCCAAAAGACAAGATATGTAAACACTGCAAATCTAGTGAATAAACTACTAAATAAAATACTCTGTCCTCCTACAGTGACGAAGGTATCTTCAGAACCATCTGGAAGGCTGGGATTGGATCAAGAATTCCAGGGCTCCTAGGAGTTCAGTACTAGAATGTGGCAATGGAGAAGAATCAGTCCCTGCTGTTTGTGCCCTGGCCTTCTTCTCTTCCCACTTCCCCAGCTTTAACCCACATCTTGAGGGCCCCTCACATACATACATGTGAACCCTCCACTCCAACTCAGACATCTGAACTCTGTCCACACCAACCCAAGGCCACCACCAGGCACACACCAGGGTCCTCAGAAAGATGACCCTATGGAAAAAGCCTGTGTGTGTCCTATAGAGGGCTCAAGGCCATATGGAGAGGGTGTTCTGGAACTCCAAAGTATTGATCCAGAAAAGAGGTCATGAGCCCATCCTCCCTGAGAACCTCCCTCCATGAGCCACCTCCATAAGCTTAGGGACCCAGCTGGATGTGGACAGAACAGAGCCCTCTAATACCCAGGCCTGAAGGCAGAGCCTGCTCTTTCTAGATCAAAGCTCAGTCCTGCCCTAAAAGCAAAATAACTTACCATCCAACACACTCCAGACAATTATGGAGCAATCCTTTAAGCCTGCAAACACATACTTGTCATCCTTGGAGAAGCACGCACATTGGATCCCTCTGCAGTAAGAGCTCTGTTGAAAATAGACAATGTGATCCTGATTTCAAACCAAAACACACCCGGCGGTGGCGCCTGTAACTCATTGAGTAGGGCGCTGGCCCCATGTACCGAGGGTGGCAGGTTTGAACCTGGCCCCGGCCAAACTGCAACAACAACAACAAAAAAAATAGCTGGGCGTTGTGGCGGGTGCCTGTAGTCCCAGCTACTCGGGAGGCTAAAGCAAGAGAATCGCCTAAGCCCAAGAGCTGGAGGTTTCTGTGAGCTGTGACGCCACAGCACTCTACCAAGGGTGACAAAGTGAGACCCTGTCTCTAACAAAACAAAACAAAATACACCTGGGAGATCACTCCCCAGGAGCCAGGCTTTGTTCCACAGGGGAAGGATCAAATGAAAACCTGGAGACAGGCATTCCCAGGAACAGGGCACACCTCCACAGAGATTGGAATGAAAGATGAAAGGTTTAGAGACTCTGCATTAGGGAGTGGGAATTATGGGATTCAACTTCTTAAATGACTTTGGTTATGCAAACGTTAGCTATGACTGTATTTAATTAAACGCTATATGCTAAATGCAGTATGGCATCCTAGATTAGAACCTAGAACAGATAAAAGGCTGTAAGTTGAAACACAGGTAAGATTCCAATAAAGTTGACAGCTTATTTAATAGTATTGTTCCCATGTCAATTTCTTGGTATTAACAAAGGCAGTAGTTACCTAGGACGTTAACATTAGGGAAGCTGGGTAAAGAAGGAGGGGGGGGAACTCTTTGTACTATCTTTGCAACTTTTCTGTAAATTTAAAACATTCTAAAATTAAACTGATTTAAAAACAAAGCTGTGTGTATTTAACTGCTGTGTTGAAATTTCACATCTCAGTAAGGCAAAATACTTGTATCCCAGCCTAAAAAGTGGCTTCATAAAAACAACTATATCAGGTGGGACAAATATATCTTCAGATGAAACTATAAATATATTCTCTCTCTTCCTCCTTCCCTCCCTTCTCCTCTTTCAGAGACTGAGTCTTGCTCTGTGTCCTAGGCTACAGTACGGTGGCTCATAGTTTACTGAGTACCTGGCTAATTAAAAAAAAATTTATGGCAATGGGGTCTTGCTATGTTGCCCAAGCCAGTCTCAAATTCCTCACCTCAAGCAATCCTCCTGCCTCAGCCTCCCAAGTAGGCAGGATTACAGGCATGAGCCATCCCTACCCATCCTATTCTCTTAGGTATAATATCATCTCCCTACGTTTATTATCAATTTTTACATCTTGCAACCTAAGATCTCACCTTAGTTTTCCACCTAAATAACTGGAATAATAATGCCAACCCTTAGCCAACCATGGTGGTGCACATCTGTAGTCCCAACTATTTGGGAGGCTGAGGATCAATTGAGCCCAAGAGTTGAGGTTGCTGTGAGCTAGGCTGATGCCATGGCACTCTAGCCTGGGTGACAGAGTGAGACTCTGTCTCAGAAAAAATGAATAAATAAATAATAGCACACCTACAAGACTGCTATAAGGATTAAATTATATAATGATAGAGTGATATATATGTATATCTAATATTTCATCAATATATAAATATAAAATACATAGTATTAATATATTAAATATATAACCTATACTATACTCTTAAGAATACTGATTCAAAAATGATATTAACAATAGCTCCTGGGCAGCGCCTATGGCTCAAAGGAGTAGGGTGATAGCCCCACATACCAGAGGTGGTGGGTTCAAACCTGGCCCCAGCCAAAAACTGCAAAAATAATAATAGCTCCTTATGGCTTGGCGCCTGTAGCTCAGTGCTTAAGGTGCAGGTCACATACACTGGAGCTGGCAGGTTCGAACCCAGCCTGGGCCTGCCAAACAACAATGACAAGTACAACAGAAAAATAGCCAGAGCTCAGCGCTTGTGGCTCCAGCAACTAAGGCGCCAGCCACATACACTTGAGCTGGCGAGTTTGAATCCAGCCCAGGCCCGCCAAACAACAATGACGGATGCAACCAAAAAATAGCCAGGCATTGTGGCGGGTGCCTGTAGTCCCAGCTACTAGGGAGGCAGAGACAGGAGACTTGCTTGAGCTGAGGAGTTAGAGGTTGCCTGTGAGCTGCGATGCTATGGCACTCTACCCTGGGTGACAGCTTGAGACTCTCTCTCTAAAAAAAAAAAATAAATAAATAAATAAACAAATAAAAGAAACTTGTATTTTATTTTGTTTTACATAATTATGAAATCTAAAACCTAAGAAAATTTGACTAGCAGTTCTCAAACCTTTTGGTCTTAGAATTTCCTGACATTCTTAAAACAAATTGTTGAGACTTCCACTTCTGGGGAAATGGAGTAGACATATTTTTCCTTATTCCTTCTGCTAAGTACTACTAAAAACCCTGCATATTATACGTAAAACAAACAGTAAGATTCTGAAAATGAGCAAGAAGGAGGTGGACCAGGTAAGGACTTCAGGACCCAAGAAAAAACATAGTGGTAAGTTCCACTGTGGAACTTGGTGAGTGGTGAGTTTTAGTTTTGCCTCATATATCCCAGACTTCAAACCAAAGAGGCCAGTAATCCAGAAAAATCAGTAGCTACAGACTCAAGAAGTCCCCAAAATCTTATTCTCTCTAACTCAAGGAAAAGAAAAAGCACAGCCTAGCAAGATTGAAATCTTTTACACATAACTACCCTACTAAAGGCAAACACAACAGAACACCGTGGTCCTATTCCTACCCAGGCCAGGAAAGAGGAGTGGGGGACTTAGGTTTCTACCTTCCAGAGAGCATAACAAGGTTCCCCAGTATTCCCAGGGGTGGGAGTCAGAGGAGTCCTAGTGGAAAGTCAGGACTTTTACCCACTGCTCAGTGGTGACAAACCACCCCACAGTGCTGTCAGCAGAGGGCCACTGTGGGGTAGGGGTGGGGGGTTTAGTAACAAAGTACTCCTACTTTTCCCAGCCAGGGAAATATCACCAGAGTCTTAGGGGGGAGCTAGAACTCCCACCTCCTCTTAAAATTAAAATGTGGTTTCCCCACCTCTCTTACAAGGGCAATGTTAAGAAATGACTGCTAAAATGGAGGATTTAAATAAGTTACACAAGTTCCAGATCTCATAACATAGTGGTAAAAAATTTGCATTTCAAAATAGAACAAAATCATACTAAAATTCAGAAAAATCTCAGACTGATTAAAAAAGAAATCAATAGGGGTTAAGGGGGAAGAAGGGATAAATCAGTGGAACACAAAAGATTCTTAGGGCAATCAAACTTCTCTATAGTATATCATAATAGAGGATACATGTCATTATAAATTTGTCCAATCCCATAAAATGTACAACACCTTGAACAAACTCTATGGGAACTGTGGACTCTGGGTGAAGATGGTGTGTCAATGTGGATCCATCAGGTATACTCCAAGTGCCTGGGGTGTTGATAATGAGGACGCTGTCTATGTGTGGTAATGAAGGCAGGGTGCATGGCAAATCTCTGTACCTTCCACTCAATTTTCCATTCAAAACAGGTCTTAAAAATAAATTCCATTAAATTTTTTTTCAACCTCTGTTATTTACTCAGTTAATATAAGTTGCCACCAGATAAAGTTTTTAAACTTTTCTTGACTATACAGAGCGATAAACAATTTTTTGGATTAAAATAACTGTAGATCTATCATGATTATTACACTCAACAAGGAAATCAAGAAATATAGGATATATTTACCCTCTTTTAGAAAAAAATGTTTGAAATAGAAAGGAACGTATATGTTGCCCTTTAAAAGACCATCTTCACAAAATAAACATATTAAGCATGAAAAAAGGTAATCGATATATATAAACACTGAGATTACAGAGATGTTAGAATTATCCAACAATTTTAAAGCAGTCATAAAAATTGCTTCAATGAACAATTATAGACCCATATGTTTAAAACAAATGAAGAAATAGAAACTTCCAGCAAGGGGATAGAAGATATAAACAAGAACTAAATGTAAATTTTAGAACTGAAAAGTGCAAAAATTGAAATTAAGAAAAACTTAGCAGGTGAGTCCAATAGCAGATTAGAAATGACAAAAGGGAGGAAAAAATTAATGTATGAGAAGATAGAATGATAAATGTTACCACATCTCAACAGAGAGGAAAAGACCACCCTCAAAGCAAATGAACAAACAAAGCTTCAGAGATCTGTGAGACTCTCACGTTAATGAAATGCGTAATCCAAATAGCCTTATAATTATTAAAGATTTTTTTTTAAAAATTCTAAAATGAAATCTCCAGGCTCAGGTGATTTCACTGGTGAATTTTATCAAACATTAAAAAAAAAGAAATAGTACTACGTCTACATGATCATTTTCACAAAATAGAAGAGGAAGACAAACTTCTCACTCATTTATGGGACTGGCTTTATCCTCCCACAAAACCAAAGACATCAAAAGAAAATGAAGAACCAGTATCTCTCTTAAAAACACGTATACAAAATGCTCCAAAAAATAGCAAATGGAATTCAGTAACACATAAAAAGGGGTTTGTCCAGAGAATTCAATGCTGGTTTAACATTTGAAATTAATGCAACCTGCTATATTAGCAAGCAAAAGAAGAAAACCCACAGGGTCCCATCAATGCAGAAAAACATTCGAAAAAATTCTACTCTCAGCAAACTAGAAATAGAAGGTAAATTTCTCAACCTGACAAAGGGCCTGTACTCAAAACCCTGCAACTCATGTCAGTGTGGAAAGGCTGAATGCTTTCCCTTTCCACTTATAATCAGGGAAAAGGCAAGATGTCCACCATACCAGTCTTATTTTTTGTAATAAGACAAGAAAAGGAAAAGGTAAACAGTTTGAAAAAGGAAAAGTTAAGCTATCCTTATTTGTAGGTAATAAGAATTTTTTTTTTTTTGGTAATAAGATTTTTATGTAGAAAACTCTTGTGTAAAAATCTGCTGAAGACTTCTAGAAGAAGTGGATTTAGCAAGATCACAGGAATCAAGGTCAACAAACAAAATCAATCATATTTCATAAACAACAATGTAAAATTAGGGACTGAAATTTAAAAAATAATACTATTTACAGTAGCTTCAAAAAATTAAATATTTGATGCATATCTATGAAGATGTGTTATATAAATATTAAAAACTATAAAACACTGGTGAAAGAAATAAAGAAGTCATAAATAAAAATTACATTAATTGACTGGAAAACTCAAAACAGTGAAATTATCAATTCTCTCCAATTGATCTGTAGGTTCATGGCAATATCAATTAAAAATCCCAACAGGATATTTTGTGTATTTTAATAATGATTCTATAATATTCAGAAATATAAGGAAACGAGAATAGCTAAAATAATTTTGATAAAAATAATAAGGAGGAATCATAATAATACCCAATTTTAATACTTATGGTAAAGATATAGTAATCAAAGTAATCTGTATTGGCAAAATAATAGACAAATAGATCAATACAACAGAATAGAAAAGCCAGAAATAGACTCTCACAAATATGCCCAAACTGATTTTTGATAAAGATGCAAAAGCAACTCAGTGAAGAAAGTATAACTTTTTCAAAAAATAGTGTTGGAACAAATATATATCTATAGGCAAAATAAATAAATAAATAACCTCAACCTCAACTTCACACCTTCCATACAATTAATAAAAAGTAGAACATGGAATAAAATTATAAAAAGTTTTAGGAAAAAAAAGAAGAGAACATCTATGTGGTCTTGGTTTTGGCAATGAGAAACTCAATGGTGTCCATGAAGATGGCCCCAAAACCACATATAAAGAAAAAATTTATACTTTGGACATAGTAAAAAAAAATGTAATTTAGACATTATTTATAATAGTTACAAAGTTAAAATTAAAAAAATTTGCTCTACAAAAGACAAACTAGAGACTGGTTGAAAATATTCATAAATTCCATATTCAACCAAAGATGTATATCCAGAATATATGAATACTTGAAACTTACCAAGAAAACAAACAACCCAATTTTTTAAAGAGAGCAAAAGACATGAATAGACACTTCAAGAAAGAGTATACTTGCATGTTGAAAGGAAGTTTAATATTATTATCCATCAGGGAAATATTAATTAAAATGATAAAGAAATACCAGGGTACACCCATTAGAATAGCAAACATAAAATAGATTGAAAATAGCAAGTCCTTATGCTGGGCATGGTGGCTCACACCTGTAATCCTAGCACTCTGGGAGGCCAAAGCAGGTGGATTGCCTAAGGTCACAGGTTCAAGATTAGCCTGAGCCAGTGGGAGACCCCCATCTCTAAAAATAGCTGCACTTTGTGGTGGGCTCCTGTAGTCCCAGCTACTTGGGAGGCTGAGACAAGAGAATTGCTTGAGCCCAAGAGTTTGAGGTTGCTGTGAGCTATGACACCAGGCACTCTACTGAGGGCAACCAAATGAGACTCTGTCTCAAAATAAATAAATAAATAAATAAAATTATCAAGTCCTGAAGAGGATCAAGTGGAACTCTGATATGTTGATGGTAGAAATGCAAAATGCTATAGTCACTGTGGAAAATTGGTTGTCAGTTTCTTATAAATTTAAATATATGCATGTCTTTTGATCTGACTACTGAATATTACTCTAATGAAATAAAAACTTATGTCCACACAAAAATCTGTACACACATGTTTGTAGGTGCTCTATTCATAATTGTAAAAAACTAGAAATAGTCATCCAGGTGTCCTTCAAACAGACTAATAAATTCATATGATAGACCACCATAAAGCAATAAAAAGGAATGAAATTTTGATAAATGAAACAAGTTGGATGAATCACAAAAGTATTATGCTGAGTACATAAAGCCAATCTTAAAAAGGTTACATTCTGTATGATTCTATTTAAAGTTGATCCTCATTATTCATGAATTCTTTATTTGCAAATTCGCCTACTTGCTAAAAATTACTTGTAACCCCCAAATAAATACTTGGGGTATTTTCAGGGTCATTCGTGAACATGCACAGACCAAGTTTTTCACATTTTCGTGCATTCTGTTGGTGATTTTGCTGTTTAAATTGGCTCCTAAATGCAAGAAGGCTGTGATGTGCCTTGCAGAGAAAATATGCGTATTAGATAAGTTGAGTTCAGGTGAGAGTTACAGTGCTGCTGGCTTGAGATCAATGTTAATGAATCAACTACCGTATTTTGCCATGTATAACGCCCTTTTTTTTTTTTTGCTCAAATTTTTGAGGAAAAAATAAAGGTGCACATTATATATGGGTAGGCACTGCACCCTCCTGCCTGGGCCTGCAGGGCACATGGGGTTCTTGTCTGGGATGATTCGGGATCTAGAAGGAGTGGACCAGAGCAGACCCCACCAAGCGCCTATGTCTGGTGAGGGCCAAGGCCAGAGGCCAGCCGTGCAGAGGGGACCAGGAGCCCCACAGAGGCCCCAGGGACCTGCCTGGCAGCCTCAGAAACTTCTACCTTACCACCACAGGTGTGGCCATCTCGGCAGTGGCCCCCGGACATGGCAGGGAGAAAAGGGCTCCCAGGGGCAGCCTTCACAGAGCCAGTGGCTGCAGGAGGGCAGGGCAATCTGCAAGTTTACGGAGAAGTGTTAGCCCTCCCCAGATGTATCTCTCCCTCCAAGAGCCAGCCACTTTCTCAAGGAGCATATTTTGGAAATTTGGGGCCAAAAATGTGGGTACACATTATACACGGGAGCATGTTATACACAGCAAATACAGTATATAGAGTTGGCCTTTTGTATCTATGGGTTCTGAATCCATGAGTTCAAACAACCACAGATCAAAAATATTTAGAAAAAAAATTGTATGTGTAGTAAACATTACAGACTTCACAGCCATTATTTCCTAAAGAATACAGTATAACAACTATTTACATAACATTTGCAGTGCACTAGGTATTATAAGTAATCTATAGATGACTTCAAGTATATTAAAGAATTTGCATAGGTTTATATTAGACACTTGAACATCCATGCATTGTGGTATCCAAGGGAGGTGTGTGAACCAGTCCCACACAAATACCAAAGGACAATTATGTGCTGAATAAGATACCTAGACAGAAAAACATATGACAAGATTATGTATGGATCAGTTAATGAATATGTTGTCAACAGATGCTCACTAAAACCTAGCTCTGTTTATCCCTGGTATAATAGTTCAGTATTCACAGCAACCTCAGAAGAGATAACTACTGAACATAACAAGAATCAACTCTACATGACTTTCTGAAAAGGCTACAGGGGCGGAGACCACATGGGTGGTTCTGTGAACATGTGGGGTGGATGTGATGACAAATTGCACCTGGAGGGTTTCTCGGGCGAGGAAAAAATTCTGTGTCATTATTAAGGCAGTGAAAACAGGAGGCTGAACATGTGTGAAAATTCACAGGCCTCCATATTAAAGGAGAACAAAAGTCATTTTACCATATAACAATTTTAAAAATTAAAAATTTCAATATTAATTATACAAAGCTTAAGGAATTATAAAAGCTCTAAGGAGCTTTTAAAATTATAAAAATTATAAAAGGCTCTAAGACACTGTGTAGGCCACCCTTCCTGGATCACAGTGTATACAACTTGTATAATGTGGTTCTTCTTACATTGACCAACTAATAACCGATGACTTCCAGACCTTCAGGTAATGATGAATTCAAACTTACATAGGTACAATCTGCAAATTCAAACATGAAGGACACTGTACTTTACTGAGTATTTAGGAAATGTGTACTCTTGTTCCTGGGACTCTTCCACAAAGACACATTTACTTTCACTTGAAGTCAGATGTTTTTGTTTTCAAATGAGATAAAAAGGTCAATATTCTGCATTTACATAAGGGGAGATTTTCAAAGTAATGGTAAAAGCCAGAATTTTACCACCTGGCTCTTCACCTTCCCGCAACCACCGTCACTGCTAAAGCCTGGAAATGTTAGAAGCATTTAAACTAAACTAACTTACCAGTTATTCATAATTAAGGCAAAAATAGTAAATCGTAATATCCCATTATTGATTAAATTAGTGTTTTTTTCTTCCAGAAATCAGAGGTCAAGTTTTGTTATGAGTATTTAAAATCTGTACATAACATCCCAGCACTAACTAGTGTTTAGAGTTTTCCCTGTCCCCCCACTTTTTGCCAATTTAAAACTATGTCGTGTAGGTAATGGAATATCATACATTTCTTTCTAATCAATACATTTCTTTCGAATCAATGTTAGAAATAATAGTATAGGTCGATGTGGGGGTTCACACCTGTAATCCTAGCACTCTGGGAGGCTGAGGTGGGTAGATTGCTTGGGCTCAAGAGTTCAAGATCAGCCTGAGCAAGAACAAAACCCCGTCTCTACTAAACAGAAAAACTAGCCAGGTGTCATGGTAGGTGCTGGTAGTTCCAGCTACTTCAGAGGCTGAGGCAAGAGGATATCTTGAGCCCAGGAGACTGAGGTTGCTGTGAGCTCTGATGGCCTGGCAGTCTGACTCTGTCAAAAAAAAAAAAAAAAGAGAGAGGGAGAAAGAATGAGAGAGAGAGAGAAAGGAGAAAGAGGGGGAGGAAGGGAGGGAAGGAGAGAGAGAATAGTATGAAAACATTAAAAGGAAATGGGATTATTGTACTGATGAAGGCATAGCTGAGATCAGCAGACTGCTTTGGGGGTTCTGGGGTTTTCTCCGCATTTTCCACCAATCGGATAAACCGCTTTGCCTTCTTTCTCCTTTCTTCGGGCACTCTCGTTCATGTTCTTTGAAGGTATCTTTGGGGGTGCTGAGGCAGCTCAATGGGCAGTGAAAAACAGAAGGAACAAGGACTTTGAGAACATTCACTGGCTTTTGAAAAACAGGGACCAGGTGATCCACTCATTTTACTCCTACTCACCCAAGAGAAGGGAAAACCTGTGTCTGCACAGAGACTTGTATTGATAATATTCACGTTCATAGCAGCTTCAATTGTGATATCCCTAAACTGTAAGCAACTTCAGTGACCATCAACTGGTGAAGGGTAAACAAGTGTGGCATGTCCATACTGTGGAATGCTACTCAGCAATAAAAGAGGATGAATTCCCAGTATACCCCACAGTGTAGATGAAACCAACATGTCATCCTGAATGAAAGATGCCAGACACAAAAGAGTATATTCTGTACGATTCCATTCATGGGCAATTCTACAACAAACAAAATCAACCCACAGTGTGAGAAAGCAGATTGGTGGTTGCCTGGTGCAGGGGGTGGGGTAAGATTGGCTAGAGGGGGGCACGAGGGAATCTCATGAGGTGATGGAGGGGTTCTATCAGCTGTGATGGTGAGTGAACTGGTACATAAACAAAAACTATTCCACTTAAATGGGTGCATTTTAATTTATGTAAATTTTATCTCACTACTGTTTATTTTTAAAACTTGACAACTATTTTTCTTTACTACCTTTACCAACTTTCTGGCCCGTAATTGTTTTTGTCTATCTTTTTATCACCTTCCTTCTTTCCCTCCTTCCCTTTCCTTTCCTTTTCTTTCTTTCTCTTTCTCAGTTTCTTCCTTCCTTTTCTTTTTCTCTCTCTCTTTCCTCTCTTCCTTCCCCCCTCCCTCCCTTTCTCCTACCCTTCTTTCCCGTCTCCTCTCCCTCCCTCCCTCCGTCCCTCCCTCCCTTCCTTCCTCCCTTCCGTCCTCCCTTTCTTCCTTCCATCCTTCCTTCCTTATTATTACTGTTACTTTTTAAACTCAAATGCTCTTCAAGCAGCAGGTGGTTCCACGAATCTAGGGATAACAAGGAAATCAGTATCTTATGGCTAATATCCTGAAATGTGGAAAAAGAGTTATCAGAATGCTGGATCTGTTTGGAATCAGGTATGATGAAAACATATGCAGTCAAGAGGTTGAAGGTGTAAATCAGATATATACAGGTATTTCTTAAACAAGCTTAAATTTTGTATAAAAAAATGGTAAACAGGGGGAAAGAGTGGGGAGGGAGGGAGGGGGAGGTGGGTAGAGGGAGGGGGATTGATAGGATTACACCTACGGTGCATCTTACAAGGGTACATGTGAAACTTAGTAAATGTGGAATGTAAATGTCTTAGCAAAATAACTAAGAAAATGCCAGGAAGGCTATGTTAACCAGTGTGATGAAAATGTGTCAAA
>CAUYPK010140387.1:0-16154 GCA_963574355.1 Loris lydekkerianus | reverse complement strand
CAGGGGTGGCGAACACGCGGCTAGAGCCGCATGCGGCTCCCGGCCAAAATGAATTTCGGCTATTTGCCTCTTATCATTATTTTGTATACTGTGGCTCTTTGCCAAGTTTGGATTTTGTTATGCTGCTTCTGAGGAGGGACCTCTGAGGAGCGATCTCCGAGCGCATAGTCGAACTTGTTCGCCACCCCTGAGCTAAAGGAAAGGGGCATCTGGAACCCATGACAAGACTGATCATTCTGCCCATCATTTACCAAAGCAGGAAACCACCTTCTGGGAGGAGACAGAATCTATAATTTCAGGGAACACCTTGCATGGATTTAGCTAAGACCCTCTGTCTCATTCTAAATGAATGCTCTGGTGCTAACAGAATATAATTTGTCTTTAACTAGCCTCAGTTTGGCCTCCTATAATTGATACAATTGTACATGTAATGTAAGTGTTTTCTGTTTGTTGGATGTGACACTAGTTTTTATTTCCTCTTTCCTCCATTGCTTCCCATTGGTAATTCATGACCACCGTTTAATTCATTGGACGGGGCACAAGCTGTCCTCTTGGCACTGGGAAAACCTGGTAATGACAGGACTGGACTGTCACCTATCAGTGACAAGAGAACAGTGCTCAGCGTGTTCCAGTTGGGAACCCCACACGTGTAAGGGAAGCTTGGTGTGCCTCTCCAAAGCGCAGGCGGGGGTGCACTTCTGCCCCCCTTCAGATAGCATGCTGTTGCTTGTCTGTGGGCTGGGATGCCCTTGAAATGGCTGACTTCAGGGGACACCCCCATACAGATAAAGTTCAGATGCAAAAACGTGCTTCCACTTTGCTCTATAGCCCAATGGCTGAGCTAAATGATGTTTAGCTTTATTAAGCTCTGAAACCTCACAGGATAATCAGTGGAACAACAGAGAACATGCTTAAGACGTGATATTTTATTTCTACCTGACCCATCTAACCCTATTTTCACCCCCTACTGCGGCCAGAGTAGAACTCCTAGCGTAGTAAGCATGAAAGTTGAGCTGAGGATAATCTTTGGAGTGATATAGTGGTGCTGCAACCTATTTTATTTATGGTTACACCATATACATAGTATACATAGTTTTTCACATTATCGTAGAATGGAGTGAGAAATGCCTTTATGAAAAAAATGTCCAGATGGAAATTGTCATTGGTTATAACTCAAGAATAAATATAGTGAGCAGATAAGAGAATGCTCTGTTGTAGAGATGTAGGCAGATTATGTGTCTTTTTTATTTACTTGTGGCTAGTTTTATTTACTTACTTAGATATGTGAAAAGAGTAACCTGGATGTTTTGCAAGATTAAAGACAAATGAAATGAAAATCCTAATACTGGAGAGATTGACTAAAAAGTGCCCAGGGAAATCAGGTGGGAAAACAGCTCTGGGAGAATGTAACAAAATGCTTTGAAAAGGTAAATAAAGAAAGGATGTAACTACTTGGAACCTATGTAACATCAAAGAAAATTTATTTTAATTTTTCACTTTCTTAATAGACCCACCTGATCAAATGATTTTTAAATCCAGTTATTAGAGGGGTAGGTGTACACTGTTGTTCATGAGGCCTGTCCAGAAAGCATCTAGCCGTGTATGTTTCTAGTTTCATATTACATGGCTGGATACTTTCCAAAACATCCTTTATACCTGTTTCTTGTATTCTCTTTCCTTTACTTATTTCAGACAAATTAAAGATACTGGAAAATATAACTTCTAGCATGAACTTTTATTATTAGTTTTCTTTTTCTTTTTTTTAGCTGTAAAGTCATTTTGTTGGAACCAATGATCAGTGGTAAAGAAAATAAGGGAAGAAGTTAACAATGACGTTTTCACATATTTAAAATATGTGTTCATCCAAATGAGAAATTTGGGCTGTAAATAAAGTAGATAGATGGTAGTGCTAATTGAAGAGAAACCTTTTAAATTGAATGTGTACATTTTCCCCATGTATTTCTTTTTTTAAATTTCAGATTAATATAAGGGTACCTACCATTAGGTTACATTGTTTGCATTTGTTAGGTAAAATCCAAGTAACAGCTGAGCCCTTCCCCCGGGGGTGTGTCGTCTACCCTACATTATTCCTGTGAGGTGTAGATGAGAGCTCACCACTTCCTCCTTCCGTCCTCCCACTCTTGATTTTAACTGTGATTTTAACTGTGTTTCTGTGGGTATGTATGTTCTACCACTAGTTTCATATCAGTATTAAGTATACTGGGTGCTTGCTTTTTCATTCTCAAGATACTTCACTTAAGAGAATGTTCTCTAAATCCTTCCAGGTAATTACAAAAGATGTGAAACCTCCATCTTTCTTTATGACTGGACAGTATTCCATGGTATGCATATAACAGTTTATTTATCCATTCATGGGTTGATGGGCACTTGGGTTGTTTCCACATCTTTGCAAACACAGTGAAGAGTCTCAGTAACAGAGCAGAACACGGAGGAGAATCTCAGGACTGGAAGATAAGACTTCCATCCAGCATTAACTCTCGATTAACAGTTTCTTAGAATGAGAAATTATCATGCTAAAACGAAAGCTATAAGAGATTTCCCTCATCTAATTATTTGAATGCCTATCTTCAGAGTAAGATACACAAAAATATCTTCTATTAGGATTTCATTTATGCCTGGATATGGAAAAATAATTCCCAAATAAAACACAGAGTATCAGACTTAATATTAATATGGAACCAGAGGGCAGAGGTGATTTTCCTTGTTTGTTAAAACCACCATTGTTTCCAAAGTCTTTTTCTTTACCTGGAGGCTTTGAACTGTGCAGCTGCAACAGAAACCACCCAGCCATGAGGCAGCTTCCCCACCCCCAGCACCTGTGTCTCAGGCACTTGCTCTCCGTGGCCAGGTGCAGGTCGTCCCTTCTCAGCCCTCCTCAGGAAGAGAAGTATACTTTTCCAGTGGGAGAAACTTAGTCACAGAAAGGTTTAAAATGTGAAGGTCTGAAGTTCAGTCAGTAAATCAGTTTTAGTGCCACAGTGAGGAGCCTCCTGAGTGCCCAGGTAAAGGCCCCTGCATAGCTGTGGGTGTGGAGGGGCGGCCAGGGCTGGGGGCTTGCTTTGGAACGCAGATGGACACACCGAGGAATTGGGAGGTTGAGTTTTAGTTCTTCCTTGTCCATGAACTTAGCCTAGAACAGTGGTTCTCAACCTTCCTAATGCCGTGACCATTTAATATAGTTCCTCATGTTGTGGTGACCCCCGAACAAAATTATTTTTATTGCAATGGAAATAATTTTATGGTTGGGGGTCACCACAACATGAGGAACTGTATTAAAGGGTCTTGGCATTAGGAAGGTTGAGAACCTCTGGCCTAGAAAGTCACTAAAGTTTTGGTTATGTGGTTTCTATCTTGTCAACTGGGTCAATTATTTAGTTGCCCAGGGTTGCCCGAGAAGGTCTTTGGACTGCTCAGGTGAGAGGCAAAACCTGAATCCCACATCACACATAGGATGTTAGACTCTGACAGTTTAGAGAAGGAGGTATGTTTGGGTGAATGATTATCTTTTGGCTTTCCTGGTCAATCATTTCCATGTCTCTTTAGCCATGTTCCTTACCAGCAGATAAGAGACTGCATTTTTATAAGGAAAACCAATTAATGATCAACCAGGGTTCCATGGGATGACCAAAGAGCAACTGGGGCCATGGGACTCCTGTGTTCTGGTTTCAGCTCTGCTGCTAAAACGCTACGATTGTTGGGCAAACCATGGACCCTCTTTGGGCCTCAGTTTCCATGTCCATTAAAAGAAAAGATTACAGTAAATTCAGTGGTTTTTAAACAGTATTTAAAATGGCTCCAGATTTAATTCAAAGTGCTCTCAGAGGAGAAGGAGGTTGGGCTCAAGAGTCTTAAAAATGGAGTTTTATTGTTAGAAAAGAAAGTAGTTGAAAATCAGGAGAATAAATGTTCTGGGAGCTCTTTTGGGCTGTATGACATTTATTTCAAAAAATACGACTTAAACATAAAACTTGCCTTGGAACTGTTTTCAGTTTCAAGTAGGCACAAAGGTGGCATGTTCAGAGTTCCAGGAGAGAATAGCCTCTGCCATTTACTACCTGTGCCCTGGGGCTCCTTTCTTAATGTCCCTGTGCCTCATATAAAAGTGAGGATGATAATAATAGTAATCCTCTTATGTGCTCTTATGAAGACAAATTAGTTGATGATGTAAGGTACTCAGAATGATGCCTCACACCTATCAGCTTTATGTAGGAGTTAAATAAATAGATGCCTGCCCACCAGAAACCTTGCTTCATAACTTGGAGGGAATTCCTATAATTTGGAAGCAAATCGGTATTTCCTGTGTATCCGGTGTGTTTTAAGTTTTGACTTAATAAGTTGGTAAACTAAGAATTTATGTAGAGGGGGCATCCTAGGCTAAGAGAGCAGGTTGAACAAAGTTTGGGATGTAGAAGTTCTATAAGTAGAAAAGGCTAGGGTGAGTTAAGAAGTTCATGCTCCAGAGTTTTGTGGGGTTTATGCTCTAGGTTTAGGATCCCATGCTATGGAGGGTGAGACTTCTGGCCAGCTGTGTGGTGATGGTGGTGGTAGTGATGATGATGGTGGTGGCAGTGGTGGCAGTGGTGGTGATGATGATCATGGTGACGGCAGTGGTGGTGATGGCAGTGGCGATGCTGGTGGTAATGGTTGTGGTGGTGATATTGCTGGTGGTGGTGATAGTGATGGTTGTGGCAAGATAGTTACGCACACTCTCCTCTTTCCCTAGGTGATTTTTTCACTGGGTATTCACCACCCAGAACTTAAGGGCATCTTGCAGTCTGCTCAGTCAATTGATAAGAAAAGGCTCAGTTGATTCAGCAGCAAGGGTGAAGAGGCTGGAGGGTAGCTGGGGACTAAGGAAGTTTTCTCTCCTTCAATTCTTTGTCACTGACCCCTGGGAAGGTCATGTCCCTCTTCCGGAGGTGAACCCTCCGTTTGTAATCCTGTAGCCACCTGCAAAGCAAAACAAAAGCAGCCAGGTAGCTTATGGGACCAAACTACACTTCCCTAGGAGGTTTGCGGTGGTTTCTGTTTTGATTTTGGAAGTGGGTTATGCTGGCTTTGTTTGTAAATGTCAACAGTGTTCATTTCCTTTAATGACTGTGCTGTCCTTGTTACTGTGGTAACAGAGGCACATTTGTCTGGTCCCCATTATATAGCTGATTTGTGAAACCCATATTTCATTGTGGCACAATTGTGTATAGCATTTCAGGCTAGTTTTGATTAGTATGTGTATCAATTTCTCTAAGATCTGATTAGCATAGTAATAGAGAAGAAAACTGAAATATGGAAAGTTCAATCAGGTCATTCTTTTTTATGTTTAGTTTACTTGTTATGTCTTATTATTATTATTTTTTAGAAATTATTTTTTTGTAAATAGTGGTGGTTCTGAATGGAAGGAGTGAAAGTTTGTCCTCCCCTCCCTGACGGGACATTTGGAAAGGATGGGAGCATCATTTTGATTGTCACGAATGTTACCTTGTGCTGCCAATATCTCATGAACAGAGTCAGACAACACTGCTAAGTATCCTCCAGTGCTGTGGTCCCAGCTCCCAGGCTGCAGACCAACACCGGGCTGTGGCTTATTCAGAACTGGGTGGCACAGCAGGAAGTGACAGCCGGCTTGCGAGTGAGGCTTCACCAGTATTTAAAACCACACTTCATTGCTCAGATCCCTGCCTGAGCTCTGCTTTCTATCAGGGACATTAGCTTTTCACAGGGCTGCAAACGCTACTGTAAACTGTGCATGCAAGAAATCTAGGTTGTGTGCTTCTATGAGAACCTGATGATCTGAGGTGGGTATGTACGTAACGCACTTGAATCACCCTGAAACCACCCCCAGCCTCCATCCCCCAGTACATGGAAAAATTGTCTTCCATGAAACTGGTCCCTGGTACCAAAAAGGCTGGGATACCTGCTCCAAGGTATAGGACAAACAACCACAACAAAAACTTATCCTGTCCCAAATGATGGCAAAGCCAGAGCTAAGAAACTCTGGTGTAGAGAATTTATTCTATAAGAAATTTAATAAAATACATTCTCCATTCTAGAATTTCTTCCTTTCCATTTTCCGTATACCATAACAATCATTGTCTACTTACTAAAAGACCCATGTAAAATCCATCTACTATAAGAAACTTACTTGGATTGAGTGAATTTCTTTTAATCTCATTTCTGTACATTCTACTTACAGATATTTTATGATTTTAATTGTGATATTTTATCAGTTCTTATAAGTTGTCCTATATCTTTCTTCTTTCTAAATTTATTTTAAGCTCCTTGATGCTTGGTAAAATTTCTTTGCAATTGTTCTTAAAATGTGTAGTGTGATACATACTTTACATATTGAATAAATACTTACCACTTAAATTCAGTGTTTGATACCTTTATGCAAATATAAATATTTTCTTGATATTCATATTTCTTTTCATTAAAGAGACAAATCAGTGTTTTTTTCTTTCCTGAAGCAGAAATATATTCAAATCTTGTTGCATTTTAATATTGACACAAGGGCAGTTCACTTTATGTTTGAGTAAATAATTCTTGCTTTCTACTTCTCTAGGCTTTAATTATTATAATTTTTAATAAATTTAGGGTAGGGTATTTATGAAATTATTGCCACTGGCCAGCTTTTTAGAAGCCTGTTATTTTCTTTATTTAACACACTATAAATTTATATGGATGCCTTTGCTGGACTTAACAGTGAGTAATTGCCATTGGGAAAATGTTTGTATTTGGACAAATGTTGCTATTACGCATGTGAAGTCCTTTGAGACAGAGCTAATTTGGTGGTGTCATTTTAACCACATCTGTTTATCTGATTCCTAAGAACTGCTTTCCTCCATGTCTATTTCTCTGACTACATCAGGCAGAAGACCGGTGGTAGCATCGTTCCTGGGGAACTGGGAGCTCAGTCTTTCTGTCTTGGTGGGTAAAGAGAGGTCCCAATATTCATCATTTTCATCATGCCTAGTGGCCTGTAGGCCCCTTTCTCTGTGGCCCCGTGTGAGGATGTAAGATGCACTTGGCTAGACATGCTTAGCATGGCTGAGTTGGTAACTTCTCGTCTAGACACTTTACCAACATCCGTCTTCCAATTCAGTGATAGGACTATCACGTGACAGGGGAGAGAATCCACCACATTTGAAGTTTCCCCTTATAAAAGGGCATGAAATTAACTCATGACAATTGACCCTCAGCTGTCCCAGGTGCTTGGCCAGGCTTCGTGCAGATTAGCTCCTTTGTTCCTTGCTCCCCCCAGTGAGGTGGCCAAAGAGCTGAAGAACAGGGCCGAGACTCGACTCCTGCACTGACTCACACCTGTCCAGCCTTCGGGGCAGAGCTCTTCTCACATTGTCTCCCCACCAGGGTGGGGTGGCTTTGACTCTGCTTCATTCAGTTCATGGAGGCTGAGTGGAGCTGATGTGCCCTGGGCTTTCTCAAAACTGTACTCTAAATTTTGTTTAAAATTATGAAAGGTGCTGCCTTATGATTGGGAAGTTTGGGAAGCCCTAAGTGAGATGGAATTCATGACGGCTGATGGTGATAGAAATGGTTTTTGTAAGAGTATAGTTGTTCTACGTGGCGAGATTCCTGTAGAGTTTTGCATCTCCAGGGAGTCTGTCTTTCTGCGAAGCCATTTGTAGTTGTTATTCACATTCTCAGAGAGGACAGAAATGCTGTGACGAGTAGGGTGTTCTGAACACTCTGTTTTGTTTCCTGATGTGCACGAACCAAGTCTCAGAGAATGTTCCTGGTGTTGGCCTGCTCGGGCCTGTTGTTTCGTGGTGGAAAACAATAACAACTTTCTTGTCTGTAACTGTAGATGTTGCTTCCAGATCACATAGAAAGCATTAAACTAGGAGAGAGAACACGCACTGGAGAGCTGGTTACCTTCTGTCACCCTTTCCTTGGGGGCCGGGTAATCTCTTATGGAATCTAATACCTTTTCAAAAGGAGGGAGACATGTCATGGTTCAACACTTACTGGTTTCTGGTTGGTAAGCCCGTATCTTCCTTACATGGGTGAGCCTTCAGGGCACATGAGACAGTCCGCCTGGAAGTTCTCAGTATTTTCTCATTCATTAGTGGCTATTTTTTTCCCTGTGATCTCAAGAACTAGCTATCTGAAGTTAGTCTAATTATAATTTTTGCCCCTAAGAAGGGGAAATTGTCTTCAAATTATCTGTCCAATGGGACATGAGGATTGTCTTTCATAAGAGGAAACTTCTAATCACTTATCATTGCAAATATACATTTCAAAATAATTTGCTTAACTAAGGAATCTAATGATAGAGCATTAGAAACTTGAGGTCTGTTATCTAGTTTGTAAATGATTTGGCACTGGTGGAAGATTTATTGCTGTTCTTAAAAGGTTATGGGAACCTCAAATGACCCAAATTTGGGTCAAATTTTCTCTTATACACACACACACACAAACACACACACACACACACACACACACACACACAATGTTATATGTGGAGAGTATTATTTGAAACCACTTGATTTTACATTGATTAGAAAACAATCATTAATGTATTCTGTTTAGATTGACCTCATAGCATGCCACTAATGAAAGCATGTGTCACTGCAATTCTGAAAATATGACAATTGTGAATTTAATAGATGGGAAAATTAGCATAGAAATCACATGCCTTTCTTCTAAGAAATGATTCCCTGGAGGCTGCTGAGTGTGGCGTAGAACCTGGGTATAAACACCATGGAGTTATATGCCAAGATGTTGGCCGTGTGTCTGATCAGCTCCAATGGCAGAAAAACAGAGCTATGTTTGTTTAGTTTCTGTTTCTCTTTTTTCTCATTTTCTTCTGTTTCTTTAAGTTGTTTGTTTCTAAGGCGTAAGCCTCTGAGCACTGACAAGAAGTATTCAGCAAAGAGGATTGGCCTGTTTTTCATTAGGATACGAGATGGCTTAAAATCAAGAGTTCTAGTTTTCATTATGATGTGACAGCAGGTATGTGTTAATCACTGTATGCTAGTCAGGATGAGATGATGCATGCAAAGAGCTCAATGTTATAATCTCATGCAATGCACAGGGAAGGCACAGTTGATAGTCTAGTATATTCTAGTTGTGTAATGAGGTATTTGAGCCTGGGACATATGAAGTAGCCTACTCAAAGTCACTCAGCCTGCCAGGGGCAGGGCAGGGACTTACACTCATGGTGCCTGATGGAGGAGCTGGCTTCCTAATCTCTCCTCCTGCTTCCTCATTTGTGTCAGGAACATGGTGTTCCTGCCCTGCATAAGACTCTACAATGCTAATGGAGTATATTTGCCTATTTTCTTGTGTTGTATGAGGGGAATTAAGTTTCTAAACAGTCATATCACTTTGTATGTGGAATAATAAAGGGGACATACAATGGGTTTTGAGTGCAAGGTGGAAGAAAGAGAGATGGGCCGTCATAAAATAGGAGAAGATGAAAAGTTACAGTTTGGAAATGGCATTTAGAGCATGAAGAGCAGAGGGTGTGTAGGCGTGAAAATGCTGGGTTTCCATGGGCCGAATTATAGCTGCATGGTGGACGATGAGGCTGGAAGGGGGTGTGGGGTGAGATTGGATTGTATCTTGCTGGCCAGGTTCAGGGATCATCATAGGATCAAGTCCAGAGGATTCTGAGAGATGCGTTAAGCCATGTTGAGGAAGAAAAGACCAAAAAGGAGAACAGAGACAGGGACAATTCAGGACACAGGGTGGGGGTGGGGGGGCAGAGAGATAAGAGCCTTTACCAGGTGCCAGATGGACCCTTGGATGCAGGCCAGGTTGTGGCTTGGGGACAGTAAAAGTGGGAGATGTTGGTCCTCACAAAAAACCTTGACAGGTAGATGGTATTAGTATTTTTAGATGAGGAGAGAGGTATGGCAAACATTAATGGTCCTTGAAAGGCACAGAGCTAGATGGTGGCATGTATTTCAAATTCACATCTGTCTGATTCCAGAAATAACTGAAAGGACCCATGGAATGGTCACATCTACAAGGTGGAATTGTAGATGAAGTTATAGTCATCTCTTTGGAAATTGAGGGTCAGGTTGAGACACACCGCTTCCAAGAAACATAGAAGTGTAGAAAAAGCTGTCTGAGTCCTTTCAGTTCTGTGGCTGTGTATTTACAGTGCAACTAATTTGTCCTTTGTCGCAACCCGTGTTTCCTTATTAGCTATAAGAATACATGTTCTGTTGATCCTCCTTTATGGATTGGCATTAGGTGAGGAGAGTGGACCTTCTGTGTGTGTGTCTGTGTACAGATAGCAAAGGAGAGCAGTAGGCCTTCTGTGTGTGTGTCTGTGTACAGATAGCAAACACGGGCATGATTTTCTCTGGAGTAAACCAGTGGAGACAACTGCAGCAATTTATATGGAGAGACTGATTCATCTGGGACAAGCTGCATTTGATTTATTGCAGTGTGCTGAAGACGGTGTCCTGGCCTGCTCAGAGACTCTGGTACGAGGGAAATGGCGACAGTCAGGACAAAGGGAAGCTGTTTGTTATGACTGTGTTATGCTGAGCTAGCAACTCTGGATCCATTCTCATCTCTGAAAGTCCTTAGGAAAACTCCCATAGGATGAAAATCTTGCACAGAAATTCCCCCATAACATGAGAATCTTGCCTAGTGGTCAAGGAAGTAATTTGTAAAGAGATGCTTGCTAAAGATTTATAGAATTGTGACTTGGGAAACACAGCTATTTCATGACCCGAAATACCATTTTGACAGTTTGTCCCATGTGGTAACCTCCTGGTGTGGGAACAGTGGAGTGACAGATGATTCTGCTCAGAGCTGAGGAGAAGCCCACCAGGGGCTGTTGAGTGAGTCCTTGTCATTTCTAGGTGTCACATGACAGGAGCTTCACGTTAGGGGGTGGGACATCTGGTCTCTGGGATAGTTTGAAGATTCCAGGAAGAATTATTTAATAATCAAGAGTGGACAGAGAGGGACACATTGACTTTGGCTATAGATGGCAACTAGACTGTTGGTCTTCATTGAAACGTAATCCTCTGTGCAATGAAATGACCAGGCATTTATGGGTCCTGCGTTGTGGAAGTAGCACGCCCAAGCACTTGGGCACATCTGTAAGGCTATCGCCTGTCTGTCCTCCTGCCCAGGGGTTCTTCCATCTTGCTCTTCTCTATGGGAAAGACTAATGCCAAGTAAAGTTAATTTCAGCTATTTACCTTCATTGCTTTAACACTGGGAAAAATTCTGGGAAAATAACAGACGTTTCTATGAAGTGAGCGTGGGTGAAAAAGTGTGTGCACAGTCACTCAGGATAGTGGAGCCAGGGCTATACCAACACAATTATTATGTAACTAGTGGACCTTAGTCATATGAATTGTGCTGTAATTCATGATAGAGAATATAAATTTAAAAAATAATGTAGATAATGTAAGGTAAAGTAATTTTAGAGTTGATTGCCTTGTAGCAACAAGATGTTTAGATAGCTGATACGTATGTGTGAAAAAAGAATGCTTTGGGCCTAGCCCATTGAAGAAGAGTGTCAGCTTTGCATTTAGTTTTTATGTATACCAGTGTCTTGTCCCCCCATGTCATCTCTGTCAGGCTAATGGGGACCTGGCTATGAGAATCTTCACATATGAAGACCTCTCACCTTCCCTTCTGGCATCCCCACTGTCACTGTGAAGCCCCCCTTTCCCTAAACAGAGTTCCCCTAATGTCGTCCTCCCCCGGAAGTCAGCCATGCCCTGACATCCTTTTCTCCTCCACCTCCTGCTGGGACCATCAGCTCAAGAACCTGGTAGCCTGAGTTTGAAAATTTATTTTTAATAACAGCTTTATTGAAAATATGAGTCATGTAACATAAAATCCACCCTTTTAAGATGTTCATCATTTTTCACCTATTCACAGAACCATGTAACCACCCCCATTATCTAAGTTTAGAATATTTTGATCACCCCCCAAAGCAAACCTACACCCATGAGCAGAAACTCCCCCTTCCTCCTTCCCACAGCCCCTGGGGACCTCTGTGGATGTGTTTTGTGTGAGTGGTGGGGGATATGGCTCCCGGGCCTGGTTCTTCCACTCAGCACATGTTCGAGCTTCATCCACGGGTGGCAGGCATCAGCATGTCCTTCCTTTTTCTGGCTGAATAACACTTCCTTGTAGGATAGACCACGTTTTCTTCGTCCCTTCATTTGTTGATGCATGTCTGCACGGTTTTTACGTTTTGAAATATTTTGAATAGTTCAGCCATGACCTTTCATGAATGAGTTTTTGTGTGCACACACGTTTTTATTTATTTTGGCTATATCCTAGGAGTGGGATCACTGGGTCATTGGAATTCATTTTTATAGAAAGACGAACAATTTAGCACTATTTCTATGTGTCCAATGTAGTGCAAATAGTACAAAGTTTTAAAGTGTGGTGTTTTCAGGGGTGATGGTGTGTTATTTCTTGCAAAATTATTGGGCTACCCCAAACCATCAATCTTTACACCACCAGTGACATAGGATTGCACAGTGGTTTTTGAATCAGAGACATGTGAATTCAAGTCCTGGCACAAGCATTTTCTAGATTGCTGATAACCTGGGGCTGGAAGGTTCTTGAATTGGTCTCTTGTCTAGGATTCATCTTAGGTCTGTGATTATCAAACTCTCATAGTTTTTTCTAAAGTTTTTCATGTCACTGCATGCAGAAAATGGTGATATTTGTGTGGGTATATTTGGCAAGGGGAGGAGAAGTTTCCCCTGCAGGGTTGAAGGGATTGGACCTGGCACACCTGAATTGCAGGTCTGCAGTAACCTGAGCCATGCTGGCCTCCTCTCTGCTGTGGCTTTCTGTTAGGAAATCATTTCCTCCATACGAGTGCAGCTCTGTCCCTTACTATAAACTCTCTTGTTCCAATCTGTAAGAATCACCATTAACCGCTGGAGGGAAATATTGGACAATAAACTATGTACATTTTTGAAGGGTTATGATCTCATTGTATTTTGTCTTCAGTATGTTATATGGGGAAACTAAGCAGATAGATGAAGATGCCAGCTATTGTGTTTTAAACCCTTTGGTTCTGACTTCCATTTATAAAGTTGTGGCTACCTGCCACCAGGGCACTCATTGAAGCCAGAATTTGATGCTCCACTGCAGTCATCTTTTTTCCTAGCCTTCTGGATATCATATGTCTCTCCTGACTTGGGTCTTTCTGTTCTCATCTCAATCATTTGTCTTTTGTCAGTGCGCTCCTTGGGTAGAAAGTATAATTTAATTTCTAATTCTCTCCCATGAGAAAAGTCTCTGGCCATGTGTGACTTACTCTAGAGAAGTCGAGTGTGCCGTTTGGGTCTATTTTATCTTTCTCTGTAGATAACAGTGTGGGTTAGCTCTCCCTGTCAGAACAGGCACCACTCAGGTGCCAACTGTAGAGTACGGTGGCCAACAGTACTCTACAGTTGGGTGGTATTGGGTGGTCATCTAACTCTGACAAGATAAAAGAATTATGATCCTTTCAAAAAGTCATTAAAGGTTGACTTTGACACCATCTTTCATATTCTTGGTGGCATCTTCACACATGACCACACATAAAAAATTGATGGAGGCTGGACTTAAGAGCAGGACTGCTGTGGTCTTCTGTAGATACAAATTAATCAGAGAGGGCTTCAGTCTCCAAGACATCCTGACTCTTCTGTGTGGCATTTTCTTAGCAAAATAATATATTACATTGAAAAAAATTACAATCATCATACATGCCCATTCACAAAAAACTTGCAAAAGCAGTTGCCCTGCAAAAGTATTGAAGACTGTGCAGAACCTCACATCTCAGGACACTCTGGTGACTGGGTGCATTTTCCTCCTGCTGTTAATCATGCAGTAAAGATCTGCATTGTCATAGCTAACAGTTATTGAGTCCTTGTAGAGGGACCGGCATTGTTCTAAGTGCTTCACATTGATTAAATCATTAAGTCCTTACAAACCTTATGAGAAAGGCACAGATATTATCCCCACTAGGAGATGGAAATAGAGGCCACACAACCAGTAAGTGGGTGAGGTGGAATTTGCACCTGGGCAGTCATAGAGCCATCTAGTCTCTGAAGTAGAAAAGCAATCTATTGCTCTTGCATATTTATGCTTTGATAGGAAAGTGTGTGTGTGTGTGTGTGTGTGTGTGTATGAGTGGGCGCGCACACAGAAGCACGCATTTGTGGGTGTGCTCCTGTGTGAGTGTGCGCATGTGTGAATTTGTTTATATGCTGCACCAGGTGTTTATAGTTTCGGGTTGATACCCTTAATGTTATATCTTGAGCATATGTCATTAAAATTTCCCTTAAAATTGATGTCTTGTTTTCCTAATGTACTTATTAGTATAGAACTATTTCCTTCTCCCTAAGTAGAAGCTTCAAAATTGTGGTTGTAACACCTAATAATCAGACTAACACAAATATATTTCAATTACATCTTCATTGAAATTTGTGTTAAAATGTACCTCCTATTTATTTTAATCAGCGATGGAAAGGTAGGAAATACCAAAGCGGTTGTCTGAGGGAAGATGTTTATACTCCCATTGCCCTGGAAACAGGAGACTGTGAAGGCCACACAGGGAAGGGGCCGGGGAGGGGCAGGGAGGCAGGAGGGGAGAGGGCAGAGCTTGCCAGACCAGGGGATGGGGGTGGGAGTCTCTGGGGAAGGGATGGGTGAGGCAGGTGGGGGACACTGAGGATGTTTCAGGTTCACGGGTTTTCTGCCCTAAAGGGTAGCCCCTAGTGGTGAGGGGCTGGCACTGGGTGCTGTGGCTGGGGAATAGTGGCTTGGTGTGTGAGAGTTTGATCAAGGAGACGGTGGGAGGGAGGGAGGGTGCTGGCTGGTTTGCGTGGCGAGGGCGTCCTCAGGGAGTAGTTTTCTGACTGTAGGAATGTGCTATCCCTGGGCTGAGCAGCCTCTCCAGGATCAGGGCCCCAGTGCCAGAGGATAGAGGATTGAACACAGTAACTCTGATGAATTCTTTCAGAGAACGTTCCAGAGAAGCACTGATTAGGAAAAGTGTATGAATAATTTTAAGCTCCTTAATATGAATTTGTGTGTAGATCAGATCAGAAGAAAAGCTTCGATTGAGCACCCCCTGAAGACACCTCCCTGGTGTCTTACTGTAAAACAGCAGCCTTTAAAGCAACACCTGAGTCTACAAGTTGGAAACCACCTTTTTTCCAGATTTCTCTCATGGGTAACTTTCTTCCAGAGCTTGTGAGTTTGTTATGATCCTTGGGGTTGGTTACACGCTAGATAGGTCTGTCTGCACCCCTCTGCAAGTCTTAAACTGTGAGTCTTGTGCTTGAGAAACATCTGACCTTCCAGAATGCGGTGCGTGTTCGCTCCAGCCCAGCCCAGCACCACCTCTGGTTTCATCTCTTTGGTTAATGAAGTGTTTCTCGTGTGGCTGTGGTCCTTCGTCATCAGAGACAACTGCAGGGATTTTCCTCAACAGTGGGATTAAGCGTGACATTCGCCTCCTCCATGTGATGTGAGAGAAGGTACATTGTCTGCTCACTGATCTGGAAACATAATGTGTCGCTGAGAGAGAAAATAAACACGTGTGCTGCCTTTACCATAATGAATTCACAGCTGTGTGCTATTTGCCAAACTACAGGGGCAACTCCGAGGACCAGAATGCACTGGCCATGTAACAACGGAAAATATTCCGTGGTGCCTGTTGCCTGAGCGTTTCTTCTAAGTATAAATTAAGAGCTTCACATAATAAAGTTTATCTGTCGAGACTGATAAAACTAATTTCATTTTCTTTGGTGACAGTGCAGTTCCCACAACCTCCCAGTAAAATGAATCTAGTGAGAAAGGAATAGGAGCCTCCGGTTTTAGAATTTCTACCATGGACTCACAGTTTACACCTGTCTGCCATGTAGTCCCCTGAGAAGAATTCTCCATCCCCAAATTCCTTTGAGAACAGTAGGGATTTCCTGTGCTGTTTGGAGACCACCTGCGGAAGGCTGACCTCTGTTCTGTCAAGGTGATGCCTTTTTTTTTTTTTTTTTTTTTAATTAGTATTAGATCATAGCTGTGTACATTAATGTGATCATGGGGCACCATGCACTGGTTTTATAAACAGTTCGACACATTTTCATCACACTGGTTAACATAGCCTTCCTGGCATTTTCTTAGTTATT
>CAUYPK010140386.1:0-11928 GCA_963574355.1 Loris lydekkerianus | reverse complement strand
CCCCCCTGCTCGCTGGTCCATGCAGTTGTTTCCGAGGGATGGGAGATGGGATGATGCAGCCTGGGGGCGGGACTACGTGCTCAGAGATCTCTCCTCAGAGGTCCCTCCTCAGAAGCAGCATAACAAAATCCAAACTTGGCAAAGAGCCACAGTATACAAAATAATGATAAGAAGCAAAGAGCCGCATTCATTTTGGCTGGGAGCCGCGTGTTCGCCACCCCTGCTCTAAAGGATCTAGAAAGGATCCTAGAAGTTGGTCCAGGCCTCTCACATAGCTTCTGGTTGGTATTCAGCTTTTGGCAAAACAAGTCTAATCTTCACATGATGTTCTCCCTTCGTGCATGTCTCTGTGTCCACATTTTTACTTTTTGTAAAGATACCAGTCACATTTGATTAGGGTTCCATCCTACTCCAGCGTGACCTCATCTGATCTAATCACATCTGCAGCAACTCTACACCAAATAAGGTCACATTCTGAGGTCCTGTGACATTAAAATAGGAATTGAAGGGGGCACAACTCATTTCATAGTGCATGTGTAACATAAGACACCTAGAACAGCTCCTGGCCCATAAAAAGCACCATGTGAGCACTTGCAACAGTGAATCAGACACAAGTTTGTTCTTCAAGAAACTCAGTAGGATAGCCAGAGTAGAGGTAATATAGGGTGACCAGTTGTCTCATTTTTCCCAGGACTGATGTGTATGTTGGGATGTGTAGGGACATAGAATTTTCAGTACTATGTCCAGAAACGTCCTAGGCAAACCAGGCCAAGTCATTCATTCTGGAATTGAATAAGATAGGGAGGATACACAGTCTCAGAGGGAACATAGGAGAATCACTGTGGCAAAGACCACCAGTTTTTCCTGCTACCTGCTATTTCCTTGATGTTTGATGGTCAAGAAAAAAAGAATACATTCTCCCATGTCCCATGGCACCAGGCATGGCCATGCAACTAAGTTCTGGCCAGTAGGAAATGGTGTGTATGACTTTATAGAGATGCATTAAAGGGAGGAGGCATACTCTTCTTCAGCCCTTTCTTCTGTTGATTAGGATTTGGATGTTATGACTGGAATCAGAGCAACCATCTTGGATCACAGATGAAGCCTGATATTGAGGAACAGGCAAAAACCTGGACCCCTGTTGATTATAGAGAAAAGACATACCTGCCACAGACCTCATACTTCTAGAATTCACTGTGTGAGGAAGAAATAAACTTCTGTTTTTGTAAGTTATGGTTATTTTGGGTTTTCTGTTGCACACCATGTAATTCAAACTCATACAGACATTACACTTTCCTGTCATGAAAGTAGGTAAGAGAAAAGGAAAATGTTGCAAGCAAAAGAAACAGTATATGTCACAGCTTGCAAACAAAAAAGAGCTGGAATAACTTCTGATTTAATAGATGGACTAAGGTATTTCAAAATATCCCTAATAAATTAAGGGAAGTCTGCAAGGGCCAAAAGTAAGTAGGAGCTATACCTAGAGTGTTAATAATAGCTGATACACAAATGATGCTATTCTAAGTATTTTACGTTTACTTTTTTTCTAAAAGCAACCCTATGAGGTAGATATTTGTATCATTTTACAGAGAAGGAAGCTAAATTATGTAAGAGTTATAGAGATACAACCCTATGAGGTAGATATTTGTATCATTTTACAGAGAAGGAAACTAAATTATGTAAGAGTTATAGAGATATAATGAAGGTACAATGAATGTCCAACCAGACTTTTAGAAAGGAAAAGAGAGGCCTGTAATCCCAGCACTTGGGAGGCCAAGGCAGGTGGATTGCCTGAGCTCACAGGTTCAAGACTAGCCTGAGCCAAAGCAAGCCCTCGTCTCGAAAAATAGTCAGGCATTGCAGCAGGTGCCTGTCGTCCCAACTACCTAGGAGACTGAGGCAGGAGGATCACTTGAGCCCAGGAGTTTGAAGTTGCCGTGAACTAGGCTGACATTGTGGCATTCTAGCCTGTGCAATAGAGTAAGACTCTGTCTCCAAAAAAAAAAAAAAAAAAAACATTTAAATTTAAATTCCTACATGTGGCTTATGGCTACCAGATTGGACAGCAAAAGTTTAGCGCTAATGAAGAGATACAATATAAAGATAGGTTAATTCACTAATCCTCTTGACTTTATATTGAAATAGCTGGGTAACTCCCAATTGTAGATGAGAAGAATGTATTAAGTTGCTTCTTATACAGGGAACAGTCAAAATTATCTTTTTTTTTTTTTTTTTGAGACAGTCTCACTCACTCTGTCACCCTGAGTAGAGTGTCATAGCATTACAGCAACCTCAAACACCTGGACTCAAGTGATCCTCCTGCCTCAACCTCTCAAGTACCTGGGATTACAGGCCCCCACCACAATACCTGGCTAGTTTTCTATTTTTAGTAGAGACAAGGTCTCACTCTTGCTCAGGCTTATGTGAAACTCTGGACCTCAGGTGATTCACCTGCCTTGGCCTCCCTGAATGCTAGAATTACAGGCCTGAGCCACCACACCCTGTCTGGATAGTTTTTAATTGACTATTAGGAACTGTTATTCCTGTAATCCTGGGGGACTCAGGAAGCTGAGGCGAGAGGATCACCTCAGGCCGGGAGTTCAAGATTGCAATGAGCTATAATGGTGCCACTGCACTTCAGTCTGGGCAACAAAGTAAGAACTTGTCTCTAAAACAGCACCCCTCCCACAAAAAAACCCCACTATATGTATGTTTTGTTTATGCCACCACGTAGGGTAATATATGAGAATATATGTCTGAAAATTAAGTTCAAGAACTCATTCTAGAAAAAGTGCTACATACCTCATTGCTGAATATCACACAGTAAGCTTTGAAGTATTCCCCTTGGGAAGCTGTGCACCAATGTCAATGCCTAGTCCACCCTTCAAAGCAATTTTGGAACTCTTTCTGGAATGGCCATTACAGCTGTCATTGTACAAAGTTCTGACAGTTAAGTTCATGAATTCATCCTACAAATAGTGCTTTGAAGAGTGGACTTGCCCTATTTCCCTGGCTGCAGTGCAAGTGAACTCCTAAGCTCAAGTGATCAACTCCTAAGCTCAAGCTCAAGCTCAAGTTAGCTGTTGATCATAGCTAACTGCAAACTTGAACCCCCGGGCTCAAACAATCCTCCTGCCTCCGCCTCCCAGGTAGCTGGGACCTACAGGTGTCTATCACCGCATCTGGCCATAATTTTTTGTATTGATGTGGTCTCACTATGTTGCCTAGGCTAGTCTCAAACTCCTGGCCTCAGGTGATCCTCTTGCCTTGACCTCCCAAAGTGCTGAGGTTACAGGCATGGGTCACCATGTGCCACTTAAGCCAGGCTCTTATCTGGAGGCTCTGAAGAAGAATCTGTGTCCAGCCTCATTCAAGCGGTTGGCAGAATTCATTTTCTTATAGGAGTGAAGCGGCTGTTCCCTTGCTGGTTCTCAGCTCCTGGTGCTCTCAGGCTATTTATTTATTTATTTATTTATTTATTTTTTCCAGTTTTTGGCTGGGGCTGGGTTTGAACCCACCACCTCTGGTATATGGGGCTGGCGCCCTACTCCTTTGAGCCACAGGCGCCACCTGCTCTCAGGTTCTTTGCACACGGTCTTTTCATCTTCAAGCCAATAATGACACATTGAATCTTTCTTATGCTTTGACTCTCTGGCTTCCTTTTCTGTAGCTATCCAGAGAAAATTCTCTGCTTTTCAAGGGTTCATATGATTATATTAGGTCTATCCAGAAAAATCTTCATATAACATAGAGCATAAATACAGGACCAATATTTCCTTATATTACCAGGCTCCACCCATACTCAAAAGGGTAAGGGTCATTGGGGATCTTGGAATTCTGTCTGTCACAAACAGTATCTTTTTTTTTTTTTTTTTTTTTTTTCTATTGTTGCAGTTTGGGTGGGGGTGGGCCCAAACTCACCACCCTTGGTATATGGGGCCAGCACCCCACCCACTGAGGCACAGGCACCACCCACAAACATTATCTTTTCCACCTTCAAAATGATATAAGCTAAAAAAAAAAATTTTCAGGTAAGAAATTGATTGCTTTAACGCAGGGCTGAGCATGGTGGCTTATGCCTATAATCCTAGCACTCTGGGAGGCCATGGCAGGTGGATCACTTGAGCTTAGGAGTTCAAGGCCAGCCTAAGCAAGAGCAAGACCCTGTCTTACTAAAAACAGAAAAATTAGCTGGGCGTGGTGTTGCTCGCCTGTAGTCCCAGCTACTTGGGAGACTGAGGCAAGAAGGTTACTCGAGCCTAAGAGTTTGAGGTTGCTGTGAGCTATGATGTCATAGCTCTCTACCCAGGGTGACAGAGTGAGACTCTGTCTCAAAGAAAAGATAAAGTTTGCTAACCTAAAAGGTTACCTACACAGAGGGCTTTTGAGTTCATAATGTCTTGAAAATCAGTGAAAGAAGATTACACAAAATCTGTATTTACCCTCTGGCCAACATTTGTTGAACCCTATTATGGTCAGACACTGGGGACACAGACATGAATAAGGCAGATAGAGCTGCCACGGGCCCTCCTCAGCACTCTGTCTTTGACTTTTTCTTTGCCTGTGTCCCCATTTTGATCAGACTACAACCTCTCATGTTTTCCAGAGATCAAGGAAGTAATGTAACTGAGAAGATCATAAGGATCTAGGAAGGTCATGATCTCAGGAGCGCTTGCCCCCTTCCAGTAGGGACAGTTGGGGCAGTGGCAACTCTGCTGCAGGAACGCACGACCCATCTTGGCAGATGTTCCACTGACAAAAACAGAACCCTACAGAATACCCACAACAACCATTCAGCTGACAGGTTCTTGAGGCCAGTACAAAGAAGTCTATTAGCAGATATCCTGTCCAAATAAGTCATGCTAGAGAAAAGCACTAAACTGGGAAATAATGGGGGCAAGGAGGTATCATTCAGTAGCCAGAGGAGCTGAAACACAGAGATACCTGAACTGGACACCAGGCAAAGCCCTGAGCAATAAATTAACCTGCGGTGTTATATATTCAAAGAAAATGAGTAAAAAGGAATGTCAGGTCTATGGAGTCACCCTTAGGAATGCTGGGGTTGAGGGCTGCTGGGAATGGTCTACCTTAAGTAGCCTTATCTCTCTCACTTCCCTGAATGGGAGAGCTGCCAAACAGCATAGCTGGCTGTTCTCTAAATGAACCCTGAGCTGACCCCCAACATCGACACTCAGCCTGAAGCACCATCCTGTACAGCTCCACTAGCAGGCATCCTCTACATCTTCCTGGCTCAGGAAGCATCTCCTGAACCCACTCCCCTCTCTAACTGGGACGCTGTTTCTCCTTTCTTTAGCCTCCATGCCACTTTCTACTTCTGCTTGTGAACATTTCACATTTGTCTAGTATTGTAATTATCTGCAAATACATGTCAGCCACCCTATATTGTTAGTGAATGCTCTATAGCCCAAGAAAGAAAAAAAAGTTTATTTTTACTCTCTGCTTTCTTGATATTACATCTTACAATTTTACTTTTTTTTTTTTTTTTTTTGAGAGAGTCTCACTTTGTCCCCCTGAGTAGAGTGCCATGGTGTCAATGCTAACAGCAACCTCACCCTCCAGTGATCTTCTTGCCTCACCCTCCCAACTAGCTGGGACTATAGGCACCCACCACAATGCCCAGCTATGTTATGTGGGGTCTCACTCTTGCTCAGGCTGGCTCGAACTCCTGAGCTTAGGCAATCCACCCTTCTCAGCTTCCCAGGTACTAGGATTACAGGCATGAGCCACTGCACCCACATCTGGCCACAATCTTACATATCAGTAGTCTGTGCCCTGAGCCAGGTGTGGTGGCTCACACCTGTAATCCTACCACTCTGAGAGGCCATGGCAGGTGGATCCCCTGAGCGCAGGAGTTCTAGACCAGCCTGAGCAAAAGCAAGACCTATCTCTACTAAAAATAGAAAAATTAGCCAATGTTGGGGGTGGGTGCTTGTAGCCCCAGGTACTCAGGAGGTTGAGGCAAGGGGATCACCTGAGCTCAAGAGTTTTAGGTTGCTGTGAGCTATAATGACACCACAGCACTCTATCCAAGGCACAGAGTGACACTCTGTCTCAAAAAAAAAATTCTGTTCCCAGACTATAAAGCTGGTCTGCAGGCCAGCATCATTGTTACTTGATAACTTGTTTAAATTAAAAAATAGCAGCTCCTGGGGCAGTGCCTGTGGCTCAGTGGGTAGGGCACTGACCCCATAGCCGACGGTGGCATCCGAACCTGGCCCCGACCAAACTGCAACAAAAATAGCCAGGTGTTGTGGCAGGTGCCCCATGTAGTCCCAGCTACTCTGGAAGCTGAGGCAAGAGAATTGCCTAAGCCCAGGAGTTGGAGGTTTCTGTGAGCTGTGATGCCACAGCACTCTACTGAGGCTGATAAAGTGAGACTCTGTCTCTAAACAAAAAGAATATTAGCTCCACTTCTGATCTACTGAATCAGAATCTACATTTTAATAAGGTCCCCAGGTGATTCATGTACACAGTAAAGTTGGAGAAACACAGTTTTATGCACTGGCCAGGGCAAACTTATTGCAATATCCTAATAAAAATGTCTAACTTTAACCCTTTGGTATAATTTTCTGTACCAAACTCTATTGTTTCAGACTATTAACTTCCCTAGTGCAGGAACTGTGTCCGCCTTCAGTGTGACTATATTTTTTGTGCCTGACACCAACCTGAGGAAAGAGTAAGTCCTTAATAAAAACTGTTTAAATAAGTAAAAAAAAAAAAAAAAAAAAAAAAAAAAAAAAAAAATATATATATATATATATATATATGCAGAAATTCTTATAAGAATAAGAAAGTATGATATCAAAATGACCTCTTTTGTTATACTGCAAAATATATCAGATTAAATCGGTATTGGTAATGTTCTTGAATTGTTCTTAATTAAAACTCAATCCTAATGCTTTTTCTGTTATATTAAAATCAATACCAAATGTATTATTAAAAATAAGTAGGCAGAAATTCAATTTCTTTTTTCCCCCAGAAGAGTACAAATAGCATCCAGTTTCTTCAATTTAAAGCATATGATGTTTTCAAGGGTATAATAGAGATCAAAGGTAAATTTTCTATTTATTTCTATTTGTCAAAATAAAGAGGTCATAGGATGAGGAAAGGAAATGTATCCACGTGTAAGCAGTCCAACGACCTAGGGAAAAGGGAAGGTGACTCCTCTTTAAGGACTTGGTCAATTCCAATTTCATTTTCTAAGTTTCTCTTCAAACTTGTGTTTATTTACAAAACTTGTTATGTACGGAATGTTAACTTTGTTTTTGGAAGACAAACATTTTTGCTTACCTTTGCTTATATAGCATCTCCATAGTGAATGTCAGAACTCTTCCTCAGCAACAAACCCACCATTGACCTTAACAAGAGCAAAAATGTCTTGCACAGAGCTTGTCTGTTTCCATGCACTGCAAAGGGAATGCTCAGCTTCAGCAATTCTGAGAGCTAAATATCATGACCCAATGTGACTGACACATTTCATGAACTTCAGAACTCGGAGGCCTTGGTAGCTTGGCCATGACCAGTATTCACCACCCACTGCTTCCTTCCTGCCCTCTGTGCTCCAGACACACTCGACTTGTCACCACCCCCAACACATCCTCCTCTTTAGTGTCTCCCCTATACCCCTGGTGTTGTTTCTGCCAGGGTCACTGAGAGAACAGGAATGAAGAGAGAAGATGGACTTTCAGCAAACTCAGTCCACTTCCACATTTTGTGATTTTTAGGGCAAGTTAATTAACTTTGAGCAGTTAATAAACTGTTTAATGATCAGAAAAGTAAAAAACAGCAATATCTAGCATTTAAAGTTTTTGTAAGAACTGAGTAAAATAATAATAAACATTTAATAAACACTTATTATTTTTCATTATTGTACTAAATGTCTGTGTTATCTGAATTAATTCATTTTTTGGACTATGTACTTCAATGGATGCAAAACATGTAATACTTTTTTTGATCAAAGTTCAGAAGGCACACTCAGTCATCATCATATTCTATTTGTTAAGGCATTTACAAAGGTTTGCTCAGGTTGAGGAAGTGGAAAACTAGACTCTCCCTCCTTTTGTGTGTGTTTGTTTTTGAGACAGGGTCTCACTGTGTTGCCCAGCCTAGAGTGCTGTGGCATCATCCTAGCTCACTGCAACCTCCAACTCCGGGGCTTAAGCAATCATCCTGCCTCAGCCTCTTAAGTGACTGGGACTACAGGCATGTGCCACCACACCAGGCTAAATTTTCCTTTCTTTGTAGAAGTGAGGGCTCTCTATGTTGCCCAGGCTAGTGTTGAACACCTGGACTGAAGCATCTTCCCATTTCAGCTTACCAAAATAGTGAGATTACCAACATGAGCACCGGGCTAGAATTAATTCTTAGTACTCATTTATATATTATGAAATGGTGAGGGATATATATATATATATATATATATATATATATATATATATATATATATCAGCCATATACACTAAATTGTTAGTTCCTCAAGAACTAGAAAATTATCTTCTTTGAATCAGGTGAACACACGTGACATGAAGGAAGGGCTTAATGAATGTTTACTTAATGAATGGATAGTATGACATTGTTGATATTTTGCCTATCTCTGTGCTGTCACCTCCCTTCACCAAATCTCATGTGTTCATCTAGTTAAAATACTTACCTCATGGAATTATTTTTAAGACTGCAAATAATAATGTGCTCCAAAGAGACAGGGAGGAAACTTAAGTGCAAATTGTTAACTGAAAAAAGTCAGTGTGGCTGGGTGTTGGGGCTCACGCCTGTAATCCAGGCATTCTGGGGGGGAGTGGGGGGGGCGGAGATGGGTAGTTTGCTTGAGCTCAGGAGTTCAAGACCAGCCTGAGCAAGAGTGAGACCCTGTCTCTAAAAAATACACAGGTGTTGTGGTGGGCACCTGAGGTTCCAGTTATTTGGGAGTTTGAGACAAGGGAATCACTTGAGCCCAGGAATTTGAGGTTGCTGTGAGCTGTGATGCCAGGGTACTCTACCAAGGGCAGCAAAGTGAGACTGTGTCTCAAAAAAAAAAAAAAAAAGTCAGTGTGAAAAAGCTTTGTACTATGACTCCAACTACATGACATTCTGGAATGGCAAAGTTATGGAGATAGTAAAAAGATTAATGGTTTCCAGGGGTTGGAGGTACAGGGCGGGGAGAAGGGTAAATCGGTGGAGCACTGTGGATCTTCAGGGCAGTGAAACTATTCTTTATGATACAAATGTAGCTATTTGTTAAAACCCAAAGGAAATATATAACACAAAAAATGAACCCTAGGAAACTATGGACTTTACTTAACAATGACATATCAATACTGACTCATCAATTGTAACAAATTTACCATATTAACGCAAGATGTTAATAATAGGGAACACTGTGGGGGCAAAATGATAAGGTCTATGTACTCTGACCTTTCTGATTAATTTTTCTGTAAACCTAAAACTGCTCTAAAAAATTAAGTCATTCATTCATTTTTGGAAACAGAGTCTCACTTTGTCACCCTTGGTAGAATGTCGTGGTGTCACAGCTCACTGCAACCTCAAACTCTTGGTCTTAAGTGATTCTCTTGCCTCTCAAGTAGCTGGGACTACAGGCACCCGCCACAATGCCTGGCTATTTTTTGGTTGCAGTCGTCATTGTTGTTTAGCAAGCCCAGGCCTGCTAAGGCAGGAATGTCTTTCTGGAGGAGGTTATGCTTAAAATGAGTCTTCAAAGTAAGTAAGCATTAACCAACAACAGAAGAAGGGCAGGCCCTCTTGAAAAATCAACTCAAAGAAGAAGGGCAGGCTAAGGCAAAATTTCCAGGTCAAAATAGAGAGTTGCAAACACAGTATTGAGGAACTTCCGAGTAGTTGAATATTGCTGTGGCTCCTACTCCTTATCAAATCTTTAGTGCAGCTATCGCTTAGCCGTTTGTTTTCCTGGAAAGGGTCAGCATGCTGGCAGTAAGTGGAGATTTGGAATTGGCAATTTTGGCAGCCAAGTGGAGCTGAGGAAGTGGAGCCAGGGAAGATGGGGCTTTTTCTGTCTGCTCATGACCCATTGGGGCTGTTTTTCTACAACACAAGCTCTCCTACTTAAACTCACTACTCATTGCCTGAATCCTGAGGAAACCATCTGCAAAGTGCCAGGAAAGGATATAGTTGAAATATGTAAGAAATGCCCCTATTAAATATTCTTTTTCCTTAAATCTTTTGTCTATATGTTAGTGTGAAACTGAGAAGCGACCACAAACCCAGATGCACAAGAAAATGGCATGATTAAAATGGTGCTATTAAACAAGATCTCAAAGACTGTAGGCTGAACAGAATTTCTGGACCATAAACTGACTTCAGCATCCATGAAAATGTATGACAGCCATTTCTGGGGAAATCAATGAGTGAGGTCATGGGTGGGACCTGGGAAACACAGAACCTACTGCCACTGGAGCAACTGAAAAGTGGCCTGTGTACAGGACATCTGGCAAGACTATGGATGAGGGAGAGAGTGGCTCTATATTTTCTGCTTCTAGGTTCACCAAAGCTGAGCTCTAGTTCTGAAGTAGGTTTAATTACTGTCCTCAGGTCATCTAGACCATCAAAACATAGATAAGGTAAAGGAAATACAAGAAACAGCCTGATTCAGCTCATCCAGGCGTTCCATCTGTGTATTTTCAAAAGTGGGATGACCTAGTGATGACCTCCGTCACTGCATGTTTTCTCTTTTGTCACATGGCTCCAATTTGCACTTGTTGCTTCCTCCATTTGATATGTAGCTAACACACCATCATCCTGAGGACTCGCTTCAACTATTTCCATAGCTGGACTTAATGCTTTCCTACAATCCATACATTTTTCTTTCTTGGTTTACTCCCTTTTTCTAATTTAGCACATCTTCCGTTATCTTCTTGAGAGAAGCTGCATAGTGTTTGAAAGGAAACATACATAGGGTTTTGAAGGGAAAGAATGCTGTTGAAGAATTTATGTATATCTTTCCTTTAGTCTTTTTTTTTTTTTTTTTTAGAGATAGAGTCTCATTTTGTTGCTTTGGTAGAGTGCAGTGGCGTCACAGCTCACAGCAACCTCCGGTTCTTGGGCTTAGGTGATTCTCTTGCCTCAGCCTCCTGAGTAGGTGGGACTACAGGTGCCTGACACAACGCCCAGTTATTTTTTTTTTTTCTGGTTGCAGTTTGACCAGGGTGGGGTTTGAACCCGACACCCTCAGTATATGGGGCCAGCGCCCTATTCACCCAGCCACAAGCACCACCCTCTTCCCTTTATTCTTGAAAACCAGTTTCGCTTAGTACAGAACTCTAGACTGGAGGTAATTTCCCTCCCGACTTGGAGGCATTGCTCCACCGTCCTTTACCTTCAGGTCTGCTGTTGAGAACCCTGGTGCCGGTTTCATGTTTCTTGGCATATGGTTTTTGTCTTTGGAATTTGGGGGCATTTTGTCTTCATACCCAATGTTCTAATATTTCATGGTAATATGCTTTGTATGGGTCTATTTCCATTTGTTGAGCTGAGAGCTCTCCATGAGCCCTCTGAATTAGGAGATTTTTGACTTTCTGTTATCTTTCGTGTCAGTGCATTTCCTTGCATGCTTGGTAACATGAGTTGTCTGCTCATATTTAAGGATGGGTAGTAAAAAGTTGATTAGAATCTCTATGCTTTGGTGAAGACCTGTTGACCATGAGCTTTGCGATAAGGTGATATGAGCAAGTTCTTTGCTGGTAAATTCCCTCCTCAACCAATTCTACTCCCATCTCATTTTCTTTCTTCTTTTTTTTTTTTATTGTTAAATCATAGCTGTGTACATTAGTGCAATCAAGGGGTACAACATGCTGGTTTCATACACAATCTGAAATATTCTCATCAAACTGTTCAATGTAGCCTTCATGGCATTTTCTTAGTTATTGCATATAGACA
>CAUYPK010140384.1:0-29105 GCA_963574355.1 Loris lydekkerianus | reverse complement strand
CCAGCCAAAATGAATTTCAACTCTTTGCCTCTTATCATTATTTTGTATACTGTGGCTCTTTGCCAAGTTTGGATTTTGTTATGCTGCTTCTGAGGAGGGACCTCTGAGGAGCGATCTCCGAGCGCGTAGTCAAACTTGTTCACCACCCCTGTGAAGGATCTAGTCCCTTCACAGAAATAAGGTTTTTCCTTTCCAAAATGGAAGTCATTTAAATGAATATATTCTGTAAGAAGAGGAAAATATCAAGGCATTAATGGGTCTTTGTGGAAGGTAAGCCAGTGAGCTTCTTAGTTCTGATGACATTGGTATATGGAGTGATTATTGCATAAAAACCATAAAAATTTTACATCATATGCTTTGTTATAAACAATTGAGGATGAAATGAGTAAAGGAAGAGATGCAACTTTGATGTGAGTAAAGGAATATTCATCAAAACCCACAATTTAGGTTATGTACACTACATGCAAATTTGTATACAATATTATGTTGAAATAGGTTTCATATACATAGTCTCAATGCATAATGTTAGAATACATAATATTTACATCAACATGATCATTTCAAATGCCACCTCATTTTAAGATACCAACTTTGTCTAAAGGCAGTTTTCTTACCTAATTGGCTTACTGCCTATGGATTGGGTCAAAATATAAATGAAACCAAATCAAACATGTAAAGCTGATCTGAAATCTTGGCCAACCAGATAATAATAAAAGAATTAATAAGTTATTATAGTGATAAGGAAAAGCAAAATTCTCAAGACACTAAAATGTAGTTTGGGATCCAAATTTATCAAATTTTATTGTCAAAAAAAAAAAAAAAAAAAAAAAAAAAAACTAGAAATACTGCCAAAGGGAAAAAGGCAGAACATACCTTGTTACATAAAGTTGCTATCACAAGGCCATACATCTACTACAGCAAAAGGAAAACCTGGAATATGTCAGACCTGTCACATAGACAAGGGCCTGGGTTTTCTGTCAGTCCAATGGCCTTGGCATAAACTGTGCTCCACATTAGCAAGTGTTTGATAAGTATTATGATCCCATTTCCCACAATGCTCTGGGTTACACCTTCATCTTCGTCCATACTGAATGAACCCTGATCTCATTTCTCATCCAAAGAACAAGAGGTCACTTTTATATCAGAGAAAACAAAGTCACCAAAGTAATGATTTCCTCAGTAATGAATAATAATGTATTGTTAAATAATAGCTATCAAATTGCAGGACTTCTAGAGCAACACTTTTCTAAGCAAATAAACTTTTGTATATATCAGTCATATATACTTGATTTTTCACACTATCACAAGAAAATATACACAGCATCATGTGTACTCTTTCTTATTATATGTGGCTATGTACCAACACTTATGAAAAACACAGCTCGGCTTTATCTTATACCTCATTCCTCCTTTCTTTTTTAAACAGCGACCACTATCTCCAATGACAAAATGAACATGTAAAGGCTTTGTAATATAGAGTGCTGTGCTATTTATTATTAGCAGTATTTTGCTAAGCCTATTAAAGTAAAGGCACCAGAATAGAGTTTTCCAGGGTGTGTACGGGGAGGCTGGGGGTGCCAGGCTGGTGGTGGTGGTGGCAGAAGGATTGTTGGGCAAGGGTTTGTCTAATTTCTAGGAAACCCCAGTGAAGCACTGAGAAATGAACACCACCAACAGGGAGAAAGGACCCGGCCGAAGCGGAGTCTGAGCATCATCTGAGTCTTCCATCCTGTCATTTCCCGGTATGTCTGTACTCATTCTAGAACTGCCCATGTGGCATTTCAAAGTAGAACAATTTATTCCCCACCTTCTGAGAAGAAACCTACAAAGCTAACAAACTGAATAATTCAAAATAGCAAATGATCTGCGCATTTTCATATTTATGGCAACTTTTCACTTCTCTGTAACTTGTGAAATAAATTAAACATAAAGCCATTGTATCCAAATCATAAAGATCAATAAGCCTAACACAGATTAGAATGTTCAAAACATGTTACTAATCGTAGCGTGCATGCCTAGGAGTCTGTACTGGGTTTAAGAAACACTGCAGCAAAGTACAAAGGTATTTTCACTATTAAAAGACATTGGTACTTTCTGGTCTCTGTCCAGTCTACCTGATGCTTCAGATACGCTGAATAAAAATTTCAGAAATCCTAAATCTTCTTCTTAATATCTGTTCAGCCTAACCAGGTCCAGATATAAAAATGCTAAAGAATTACAGCATGCACAATAACTTCAACATATGCCTTAAGCTAAGTTTACTTAAGCTCAAAAAACTATTAAGAATCCTATATATTGCAGTGAGTAGCTTTAAACTGGACGCCAGCAATATACTTGTTATCAGGTGATACTGGGTGACGAATGACCAAAGCTTAGATGCTGACCATAAAACAAACTTTCTTTGCTCTTTAATTCAGCTTCTGACTTGAATCTGTGCTTCCTTCCATGGGTAGGCCCATAAAATTATTCTGAAATTCAGCCTACTTGGCTGACCCTGAAAATGTGTGCAGGCTTTGTGAAGCCCTTCTGGGGATCAGACCACCCTGTCACCCCTGCCCTTTCTTACTGGCTAGAATTTTTCCTTAGATTCTCATCAGCCCAGATCCTACATGGTTCCCTAGCACCACCCACCTGACTCTACCCTGCCACAGAAGAACCCTGCAGATGCCAGCACCCATCTAGACCGGTCTCAATTTCAGCTCACTTTCTGTGATTTTATGATCTGGCTTTGGGGAGCACAGTCAATAAGTTGCCCCTAATCCCTAACCATTCCGAGTTAATATCAGTCAGCCTCTATGGTCCTAGCATGTTATCCACTCAACATATTTTGAGAAAATTCAATAGCGTCAGACCAAATCTTGTAATATAATTAATCGAGAACTTGACTAAGAGAAGACATGTTATAAAAGTAAACAGCTTGAAAATTTTTTTTCAGTCACTTGGGAGGACTGCTGAAAATCAAATTTCAATAGATGCTATCCATTCCACACTATTTCACTTGTTGAATGGTAAGCTTTTTTTTTTTTTTTCCCTTAAGTGGTAGTTGGCTTAAAGCCACCATACCCATTAGCTCCACAGTTGGTGAGAACCAGTGGAGATTGTTTGTCCTGCTTATCTAGAAATCCTGCCTTACCCCAGCTATTCATTTGTGAGTCAATTTTTTTTTTTTTTTATTCAACTATTGCAAAAGTTCCTTGTTTCAATGACAGAAAAGAATTTTCTAAATTCTGTCCAACCTTATACCTTTAAGCTAGAATTTATTAGGCTATTCTTACTCAGAAATCCATTAAGCTAACTCGTACTAAAATTTAAAATTTAATGTTACAGCAGACTTTATAAAAAGTTCCACTCTATTAATATTTTTTCCACATCTCTCAGGTTAGTTCACAGGATCAGAGAGAAAAAAAATAAGGATTTTGACCAAAATGTGGCATAAGTATAAATCCTGTTTTGTTTTGTTTTGTTTTTCACTTACTTTTGTAACTGAAATTACAAAATGGGTTAAATGGCTACTAACAATTTCTAGGCACATTGTAGATACTTGCAAATCAAGCATGAATAAAACAAAACAAAAATTTCTGTTTTAGTGCTGCTTACATTCATCTGGAGTCAAAAAATAAAAGAACAGGGGGCGGCACCTGGGGCTCAAGGAGTAGGGCGCCGGCCCCATATACCAGAGGTGACAAACCCGGCCCCAGCCTAAAACTGCAATAACAACAGAAAATAATAATAAATGAACAAGTAGAGCTTATGGCATGTCAGAAAGTGATACATGCTAAAAGAAAGATGCGGCTGGCAAGGTGGTGAGAGAGGGCTGAGATGAGGCAGGGGAGCACCGGCGACATGGTGATACTTGTATTTACAGACAGGAGAGTAGAAGGTCTGTGCACCTGGGAGATTAACATTCCAGGGGATGGACGGGCACAGGCCCGAAGGCAGAACTGTGCTGAGGACAGCAAGGAGGAGAAGAGGCTGCAGAGGATGCAAAGTGAGGAAAACCTGAGCTTTGAGTCATTCAGAAAACCATGGAGGATAAGAGCAGAAGAGGGGCCTGGCTGATTTAAGTTTCTAAAAGATCACTGGCTGCTTTGTGAAAAAACGCATGCGGAGTGTCAAGGCACACTCACGTCCAGCCTGGGCCACACCCATCAGCCTGGAATAAGGAGAGGGGCTGTTAAAGTACGGACGTATTGTATTTTGAAGATACAGCCAAAGCGACTTGTTGGTCTTAGCAACTATTTTATTCACCTCTGCAATCCGTCATTGGCCGTCATCCCTGATGATTCAACATCACATTATTAAGCTTTTCTGCCTGGTAAGCACGGTCCTTTACTGCCTCAAAATCAAGGTCCTCCCAGTTATTCTCCACTTTAGCTCCTTATAAACACCCACCTTGACCTTCTCATAACTTACTGAATCTATCAAATTCTGAGCTCCTCATTGCACATGTGAGGTCAGGTACCTCACACCATATCACTCCACAAAGCCCAGGACACGAGGCTTTCCTACCATGCGTGAAGTTAAATCTAATCACACAGATTAAAGCCATGACCCCATATCTCACACCTGGAAAGCGATGACCCCCTATCTCACCCTCTCTAAATATAAGGTTTTCTCTATTTATCATTTCAAAACTCACATTTCTACTGAACGTTCTGCGCTAACTATGGGCTCTGGGTTCCTTCTGGCTGTTGTGTTTCATTAAGCAGCCAAGAATCTATGGTCATCTCCAGAGACAACCTCTGCTTTATAGACACATGTTATATTTCCCTAATTCTAAAAAGAAAGAAATTTGATATTCTCCCCCTGATGGCTCTGTACTATCTCTGTCCCTCTAACCAGTCTGACCTAACTACAACCATCACGCACCTGCTAGTCTTTACAGGGAAGCAGTGAACACTCGGTGGTGTTCACAGCAACTGCCTGGGTACTCTTAAAGTGCAGTCCCACTCACTCCACCAGCTCTTTGAACTTGCTATTTGAACTTGTCTCTTTTAGTGACCTTAACAAAATTGAACTGAACCTGTTATGACAGACTGCTTCTGTTCCTTTTCCTGGCCACCTAGATAGTTCCCTAAACAGACTATCCAAACTTTTTATCCCTCTCTTACCAATTGAATGCAAGTAACATGTGGGCAAGAACAGAATCTCTTATTTGTTCACTATTTGCTTAGCGTATAGTAGCATGCTCAATAAATATCTGTTGCATAAATGAATAAATGAACCTGATGAATGGTGTTACTAAGTACTTTTATTTACCTTTAGGATTACATAAAGGCAAAATGGGAGTGCCTATAAAAATGTGCAATCTGACAGTCAAAGTCTTGAGAACTCATTATTGAGTTCCTTGATAATTAGCTAAAAAATAAAATCAAAGCCTTGGGTATGCAAATGCACATTGCTAACCCACTGTTGCTGTTCTGCTTATTACTTTTAATTTGTCACTTTTTGTAGTGATCCAGATCAATGAACTACTCTGCAAAAGGGCCTCTCCCAGGTCAACAGTCATGTCTAAAATAATTTTTTCTTTACTTTGTGAAATAAAGAATTCTGTCCTACACCAAAAACATTGCAACATAGCAAAGCTACGTAAAATGTTCCATCACAGCTTTGATAACTACTCACTCCTAAAACTAGCTAAAGAGAATCATTTATTAGCTAGACCTATCATGTAGCTAAGTTGCTCACTGAATTTCAAAATTTCAGTAATGAAGATAAATTTTGAACCCAAGATAAATGGATCATAAAATATTATTTACGTAGGTACTATTTCTATCATTTATACTAATACCAAGACCTTCAGAGTACATAATAAAACCTTAATAAAATGAGCCTTACCAAAATAGTCTTTATTTTATAAAGAATTCAGTGGAGGTCACTAGGGTTCTTTTTTTCCCTTGCTAAGAGTAATCAAACAGATGGACTGGCAAATGCAGACTCATGTAGGAAAACTACTGAAATACAATACAAGTTCTAGATTGTGCTAAAATGTTCAGCCCCAGTGACACAAGCCAACTGGCCACAGGTAGCAGGAAAATACATTCAGGCAAAGCTTGCTGATCACAATTACTAAGACAATTTCCAGATACCCCTCAAGAGCAACAACAACAAAAAAAACCTGTTCTGAAAGTCCTACTACTACTACCAATCTACCAACAAACTAATCATGTTGAAAGAAATGTCCAATCGGGACTGGACTATTCTAAATCTCTAGTTGCAAAAAACTGAAGGTTTGAATTTCTTCTCCCAGACATAAGGAAAGTGAGGACACAGTTATGTGAATTCTGTCCCTATGTACTTTTGAGGCTTATCATGAACAATTTAGTCTTCCAAAACCAGAATTAAAAAAAAAAAAAAAAAAAAGTTGCTTTACTTTTAGTCTATGCATCTAATTCAAATTTCTTTTGTCTTATAAGCTTAAAGCTATCAAGCTATGTAGGAAATAACCTTCCCAAAGACTGGCTCATTTTCAATGATTGCAAGAGCAAACTGGGATAGAGAATTTATAAAAGGGCTCCATGTTCTTCTGCTCCATCTTTTAATTACACCAAGTGGTCAATATTAAGAGATAATTGAGAGTGGTGGAATTTTACCAGTTAAAAAGAAAAATTTCCTTAGTATCCATATAGTATCTATAGTATCCTTAGTATCCGGTAGAGTTCCTAGTCATAACAGAATTTTTATTTAGAAGGCAAGACTACTTAATTATCTGCAAAATTTATGTCATCACATAGCAATGAGGCTCAAAATTTATAGTGCAACCTAATCACTACAGTCACTACAATTACGTATTTTCCCTTTTCTGTATCTTCATTGCTATTCTCATGTTTTAAGACAAGTGTTCTTGCTAACACAATTAATGCAAAATAAGGCAAAAAGAAATCACAAAAGATTATTTGGTGTTAGACCTTGCTATGGCTAAAACGTTGAGCCGGTAGTTTCTGTTTAAACACAGTATCCTTAATAAGCACTTAAAGAATAAATTAAAAAAACAATTTATTTGAGAAAGAAAATATTTAGAGATTATCATTAAGAAATTATAATGTCTTAGTCAATTAGTGAGCAATTATTTATTGTTTCTTAGATGTGAGAACCACAGCTACACAAGAGTAAAATGTTATGGTCCTCTATTTCAATTTCCTATCTGATGCTGAAATCCCCTCTCCGGAGGCAAACACTAACAGAATTGTCTAACTTTTTGCAAATGTTTCCATGAATGGAAAATGCATTGCCTCTTAAGGAAACTCCTTCCAGTGTCTGACAGATTAAATTGTTAAGAGTCCTCATCTCTGTTGTTTTCATTCATTTATCAAGCATTCATGAAGGGAACACTATGTACCAGGCACCGGGCCAGGGTCCCGGCGTGATCCCTGCCTTCTTCAGGTTTACAGTCTAGTGGGAGACATAAATCAATAATTACAAAAAGTGATTATGTAATTACACATTTTGATAAGGAGGAAGGAAAGCAAGAGCTGCTTGGCACATGGTTGATCGAAAATAACTGAATACAACATGGAAGGAATCCACGAGGACGTCATGACAGAGAGGAACAAACGGGAAGAAGTTAGCTGGGGGGATCCAGGAAGGCTTCTCAGAAGGGAGGTCGAAGCCAAGATCAGAAGGAGGATGAGGGGCACATCTGGAAAAGATCCAGGAGGGACAACAGCAAGCCTGAAAGCAGGGAAAACCTTGGCACCTGCCAGTTCCTGCAATGACATCACAGGGTCTCTAGCACAACAGGCCTGGTGAGGAAAAAATCACAGGAGAGAGAGAAAGCCGGCAGGAGCAGGGGGAGCCAAAATCCAGCTGAAGGAATGGCAGAACCTTGAAGGGCTTATTAAGGGTATTAGATTTTAGTCTAAATGAAATTAGGAATCCAATGAAGAGCTTTCTAATTGAGGGGAATAAGATGATCAGTTAGGTTTTGTTCTATTTTCTTTTTGAAGACCCTATGTCTGCTCTCCTGTTACGTTGGCCCTAACCTCAATTTCTATAGCTGCAAAGAAGAGCATGCATTTCTCTTTCTTAAGGCCACATTCCATTCAGGCAAGCACAGGAAAAGGTTGCAAGAACTGAGCAGATACTGCCAGAGGTTTGGGGAAGGCTTCTTTCTGTGACCTTGTGGACAGCCAGTGCCCCTGGGTACTGCCGAGCTCCCCCTGAAGTGCAGGTAAGTCTGCGGATCCATCTGTTTTGTCAGGACCCACATAAACCTGGAGAAGGCAGGGATCCCCACTGGGGCAGGTCTGGAGAGGTCAGGAATGGACTGACCACCCACCCCAGCACCCCAGAGTAGTGACACACCTACAGTCGATACCAAAAAGTGACGATGATGACTAATCTCGGCCTTTAAAAGGTGATATATTGGTACCCGAATTAGGAATTTACCTCAAATTTCTTTAAAAAAGCATTTTCTAGCCTTGACATCTTCAAAATATTTTGAAAATTGCAAATTGCTTCAACTAAAAATGGAGTCCACTAAAAAATAGAGAGAGAGCCTGGGAATACAGTTCTGAAAGTATTGATCAATTCCTCCTCTCTCTAGGTTCTGAAATAAAACTCAAGCCAGCTTCCTGGATGACCACCCTGCAGGGACTCAGCATGGCTGTATACAAAGCACTGTTGCGGTAAAGTAGGTCCTCTCTTAGAAACGGAACAGACAAAGCCTTTCATTTATTATTCATGACGCCTTGTGCCTATGTCAACTCCTGATTAATAATTAAAATTAATCTCATTACAGAAGATTTCATTACGGGATAATTTAATTAAATGATGAATTGGCTCCCAATGTTACCTTCTATGCCATCTTTTAAATAAGGCTGTTGATGACACAAGGATTCACTGGGTATCAGCAGGGCCTTAGGAAAGTGAATTATTTATTGGGTTCTGACATCCTGCTGATAATAAATGACATTGATCACAATTATGCATTATCCTTCTCCAAAGTCACTTCTGGCATTTTCAAAATTTTTGAAAGTCCATTAAAAATTCTAAGCCATTATCTGGCAGACAGTTTGTAGTTTCATAAAAAATATATCCAGTTAACTGCAAAAATGTTAATTCACGAAACATACTCATTTTAGGAGATAGGTATACAAAGGCGTCTCTGGAGTCAAAATGTGAAAGTTCATGTTCAAAATAAGTATGGGAATAAATTTACTAATCATTACACCATTTTTGTTTAAAATAAAAAGAGTTCAAGTATACAAAATAATAACACAGAATTAGAAATGAAACCAGAATTTTGTTTGTTTGTATAAAGTAGCCAGTAAAAAGAGTCTCACAAAGTCAACGTACTTTTAAAAAAATTTGTCACGAGCCTACATAAATCACAATTTTTAGGCCCTTCCAGTCACCACATACTTCATGATGTAAACATACTCCTCTCACCACACTTCGCACAAGATACACAACCTGATAAATCAACATGAGAAAATATTAAAACCACTAACCCAGACTTTACAAGTTGATAACATTTAAGAGACATTTCTTTATTTACTTGGGAAAAGATGGGGCTTTTCTGAATGCCCCACTGTCTGACAAAATCTATTTCATTCCAAAAATTATTAGCCAAACAGACAGGTTTTAATTATTCTACTTCTTTGATTTTAATGATTCTGATTCCCCCCAAGAAATGTATATATATTAAAATCTCAATCTAAGACTGTAATTTTGATTTTCATATTTCCATTAGCAGAAGGGTGTTTTTTAAAAAACGGGATTTACAAAATCATATAAAATGTGTACCATATCATTATAAAACCTTCCAGAAAAATTCACTGTGGTTTGCTATAGTTGGAGGGAAATTCATAATTACAGAGCAATCAATTGTGCTGCCATGTCTTCCGCACACTATATTCCCTGAATAATCAGCAATAAAAGTAGTAGAACCACAGTATCTCAGAGGTGGAACATATCTGAGGAGCCATCTGCTTTACCTTCTAACCAAAGCATGAATTTCTTAAATATCTAACACGGAGACATTCTTGTTTATCTCCTCCACTGGACGCTCCCACCTTTGCTAGGCAGCTTGCTCCATTTTTAGCCAACTGATAGGATTAGAAAGTTCTTCCATACATCATTTCCTCGAGACCTTCGCTTTTTCTCTCTTGTCTCACTGCACATTTTTCATAAAATAGACAAGTCCTTGATTCTGGCCAGACCGATCTACCTTTCTTGGACAGCTCTTGCTCATTCCTATGCACCTATGGGTGCCTCCTCTGCCAAATCACGTCCTTTCTCCTTTAGACTTGATCCCAAATGTGCCAATTCTATAAAGAACTCTTATTATCTCTTTTGTGGTTTGTACCATGCCAATGTATATGCAAGTATATATTGTATTGTACTACAATGGCAGCTGTCAAGCATATAAGACCCAAAGAATTTGTGGGAAAATGCTAGACATTTTGAGAAATACCAAGCACTAGTATATTTCATTGCATAATATGAACTAGGGACAGTTTTACAAGAAGATATATATGACTGTATATGCAATATAAAATAAGTCATGGGCATACACATTTCTTACAGAAATAATCTAAGTTAACAGCTCAATCAAGATTGAATGTTTCTGAGATTGTTCTATTAATTGATGCTCATGAGTTGTTTGTTTATAGTAACAGGTATTCATGGTATCTAAGTTTTACCAAAAATAAAAAATAAAAAATAAAAAAAAATCTATGAACTGGTAAAACATTTCTTGTTTGATTTCAAATTCCCCAGCTAGAATTTAAGCTCTTTCATAAAGGGTTACACAATATTTTAAAAATATTCTTCCACAGTATCTATAAAAATTTTGTGGTAGTAACTACATAAGTATGCACTCTAGACTGGAAATGGATTTGCTAGCACATAAGACCCTTAACATGAACCCTATTCATATCAAGAAAATAAACATTGAAAAAATAAGCTCAAAAAAGTTTGGATGGGATAAAATGAATCTGATAATCATCAAATCATAATACATTAGAATTAATTGTCACCACATTGAAATTCAAGAAACTGAAAGGAAACTTGACTTTAGTATTAAAATGAAGGTTCATGTTACTCTAAAAACTAAGCTTCTGTTTGAAAGTGTTTTAAAATGATGTAAACAAACTAACAAAAGATACAGAGGAAGCAGCTCAGAGAGGAAACTGCCTTGCATTCAGGCAGCCCTCAACTCCTTGAATTGAATTGAATTTTCACTTCTGACTTTATTATCATGAATATCCTGTGCTTTTGTATAAGCCAAATATTTACCCCTGTAGTGGTCTAATATCTTCTACAAACCTGGGATTCTTCACAATAATTCATCTTAAAGATTTTAAAATTCATCAATATTGGATCTTTAGGGAGAACTCTTTATAAATACAAAATACTAAGCTAAATTTAATTAATAGCTAAATACTAAGGTACATTTAATTACGTTTAAAAAATGTTTGTCAGTGGAAGAAATTCCTAAGTCAATTTTAAATAAATGACACATAGTAGACATATTTTACTCTACATACTTTTTATTTTCTACCGAAAAGTAATCAGATTATTTAAATCAGTTTTTTCTCTTTGGCAAATGCTGATGAGTGCTATCATTTATTGAGCACTTACTATGTGTCAGAAGATCATCTACGTTTACCTGAACAAATCCCTACAACCATTCTACATGATAGCTAATATAAGCCTCCACGACAGAAAAAAGGAGACTGGAAGAGTTAATTTGCCCACAGTCACACAGCTGGTAAATTGTAGAGTGGCAATTTGAATCTATTTGTATGTCACTCTAAATAATAGAAATATATTTCAAATGCTCTAAGTGTCTTAGCTCTATTATCTCCTTTAATCATTACATAACCAATGCCATAAAATTGTTCACTCACAAAAGTACTATTTTAAGGAAGAGAAAACTAGGCACAGAGAAATGAAATAATCTTCCCACTAACAAAGGGTAGAACTTGGATTTAATGTCAGGCAGGTCAACTCCTGGGTACAACTCTTAAATTCTGCACCATGATTGCTTTTGCAAATAGTTTGATTAAGCCCTTTCTCGTAGAAGATCCTGGCCTTTATTAAAAGCCTACCAACTTCACCCATATGAAACTGACACTCACTAGTCCACAGTTTCTAAGAATTTTTTCCATTTCACATTTACTTTCCTGCCCCGCCTGTCCTGTGGACAATCAGAGTGGTTTCCTAACTTGTCCTTAAGAATGTAGCATTTCCTCTCTCCAGTCCATATACATAGGAGCAGTCCCTACAGATTGATTTTGTAAGGAGAAAATGACAACTACTGTATGCCCTTCCTTGAAATTTTCTGATATATTTCTATCCAGGCCATTCGACAAATTGGATCAAGTATTTTGACTCCAGAATGGCAAAAAATAATTTGGAAGCAGAAATCCTCCTGACATGTCCTAATCACTCAGGAAAAACAATCCATTTAGCCTTATTTTTATCCCCTGTTTATCTCAAATTTCTCCCTATATACCAGGACCAATATGAGATCCCAGGGGTCTTTTTCTCTCACTTTAATTTATTTTTAGTATCATTGAGCACTGATTGTAAAGTTCCATGAAAATATATTTTTAAATCAATTTTCATGTAAATTTTATTTGTAATTTAGCTGTGAAATATAGGGGTTTGAAAAAAAATTGCATTACATATTATTCCCCTGAAAATAACCAACATAATCTCTACTTTGGCATAACACATGCTGGGCAGAGGATAAAGGCCTGAGCCTTCAGAAACACATGCCCAGGAAAAGTCCAGGCCCAGGGACAGGGAGGATGGAGTCCTGGGCCAAGAAAGTTCAAAGAGGCAAGGCCAGGCTGGCACTGAGAGCATGGAAAGGCCAAGGGACAGTGCTGGGAAGCCCTGCAGGAGCCCAGGATGCCACCAGTACTCAAAGAACAGAGTTGGTTGAGGGCTATCCGCCCATTGAGACCAGCATTTCAGCCACAGTGAAGGTATGAGGAAGATAACCCAGAGCTCTGGACAACAGTGATCACCACACACAGGCAGGCAGGCAGGCAGGCAGGGCCCAGTCCTAGCAGAGCAAGTAGGGAAGAAAGGCCTGCAGCTTGCCCAGCACACAGCCCTACCCAGATGTGGACATTGATTGTAACCAGTAAGATATATGCCAACAAGATGTGATATTTCAACCCTCTCTTTCTGTTTTACACAGTAGAACCTCTATAAGTTGACTACCCTCTGTAAGTTGACCACCCAATGGACTGTAAAGAACTGGTGAATATATGGCAGTGGTCAACATAAGGAGCCAGACCTACTGTACTGACATGTACATGTGGTGCATTCCAGTCCATGAAAATTAGGTCAACTTAAGCAGGTGGTCAATGTAGGGGTGTAGTCAACTATGTAAGTTTGACTGTATATCTAGGGGGTACCCAAAAAATATACTCACACTTTAAGTGATCTTGGTGGAAGTAAAATTGATCATTCCCCAGAAGTGTATGAAATGTTGATAAAACATTCGTATATGTGTATCATGTCTAGGTACATTTGACACTAATGACACCTTCAATTCAACTTCTCAAAGTAATACATAGATACCATCTCTTAAAATGTGTATACGTTTTTTGCAACCTCTGTGTGTGTGTATTCTGCCCCCCTCACCCTATCAGGTGCCAGTTAAGGCAATGCAACTCATCTCACACCCTGCCCATGTAAGAGCCCAAGATCAACCAGTGTGGGTCAAACTTCAGTCAAGACTGGCTTTGGAATATGGCTTCTCTGGATAGAGGGTGAAGGGGACCACTGTCTCTAGGGAAAGGAAGAAGAAAGAGGGGCAGGGTCCACACACTTCTTCCCAAATCTGAACTTTGTTAAGACACAGGAAAGTCCTCTCCATCTCTTCCAGAAGAGGATACGTGAAGCACAGAGGTGGACCACCCAACAGGACCCTGCAGACGGATCATCACAACAGCACTGACCAGACACGTGGCTCATGTAATGACAGAGAAACATGGGATGGGGCAGGCGGCCAGCAAACTGCAGCCTGTTTTCCTGCTCCTGTTGATCCAGCGGAACCAACAGAGAGCTCAAAACCACACCCTTTAGTTTTCACCTTGCTGATGGCCACTTTTCACTGCAGTGTCAGGGTTGAGAACTGCAACCATGACGCTATGGCCTAACACATAAAGCCTAAAACATCTGCCTCTGGCCCACTATGAAAGAAGTCTGCTGACCCTACCTTAGAGAAACATCAATCTTTCTAGAGGCAAGTGTGTAAATGCAAATGTAAAATGTAGAACTGTATAGTTTGAAAGGACAGACCATAAAAATGTTAAAAAGTCAATCATTATGACTTGGGAGCTGACCCACCCTAATCAGAGAGATCACACAGATGTGGACATCAACACTGCTGACAAAATGGTCCACACCAATCATTTATACACCAGTGAGATCTGGTATTTGTTCTCTTTCTCTATATTTTTTGTTCTACCCTACTGACATGCTAATGAAATTCTGTGAGTCCTGTCTCCGTGAACTCATAACCCTGGTTGTACACAGCTCCCACTGCTACCTGCCTAATGTACAGGCTGCCCTGGCCACACTCCGCCCATTTGATCCAGGATCCCTGACTCCACAATGACACTTCACCTGATAAGCCAACCTGGCCTCCTACAAATGTGCCAGCTGGATGTAGAGGATTAGACCCCTCTGTCAAAATAATTATTGAAATATGCTCCATAAGTTTCCAAGAAAAGCTAACAAAACTTGAAAGAAGAGACTGAATTTATTAATATGCTTTTTTAAAATACAGGCTGATTCCCAGTGAAAAACTTTCTTTCCTTTTATTACTATTATTAAGAATACATACACAAGGAAGTTCACATGAATTTTCGTTCAATAAGTAGGTCCCCAGGGTCTTGAGCTATCCTATGAACCAGTTTGAGTCAAAGAAACACCTTGGAATTAGTTTTCTAAAATCTTTTTACTTTCCCAGGGATCCTCTATTTTCCCATTATTTCAGACATATGGTAGAACAACTTTATAGATTTATTTTATAGAAAAAGAAAAAAATTTTTTTTTTCATTTATAAAAACCAGCAGATTTATTCTTCAGGGGCCCATTTTCAAGAAGCTAAAGGTGAAGGTGAGAGAGGAGAAGTATTCTCCCCTTTTCCTCTCTCCCTCATCATTTTCCTCCAGGGGTTAAAAATGGCCTGGACCCAAATAAAAACACCCAAAAAACTGAGGTTGCAAAAACTTACAGCATCTCAATTTCTCATAGAAAAGGGGAAGGAGCCAGAGGGAAGGTAAGTCCCTGGGATGGTAGGTATCCCCAGCCTGGTAGGACATCCCCTCTTTAAACAGCTGCCCCAAATGGGGCAAGCCTAGGGGGAGGGGGATTGGTGGGATTACACCTGCAGTGCATCTTACAAGGGTATATGCGAAACTTAGTAAATGTGGAATGTAAATGTCTTGGCATAGTAACTAAGAAAATGCCAGGAAGGCTATGTTAACCATTGTGATGAAAATGTGTCAAACAGTCTATGAAGCTAGTGTATGATGCCCCATGATCGTATCAATGTACACAGCTATGATTTAATAAATAAATAAATAAATAAAAAGAAAATTAAAACTCCCCCCCAAAAAAAAAGAAAAGAAAAAGAAAAAAGAATCCATGAAATCAAAATAGAAACTGCAATTACATTTTTCATAAGAAAAAAAAAACTTGTAAAATAAAAAATGAAAATAGTAAGTTGGTAAATCAAGTATTATATGACATTTCTTCTTCTTGCCCTGTGGCAATAAAAAAAAAAAAAAAAAGACTGAACTTTAAGATATTCAAATATTTTAAATTTCTTTGGTTTCCTTCAAATTTACAGAAGCTAAAAGGGAATTGTAAGCAAAACTTCTAATTATAAAAATTATCTAAAATTACCATAGGGGTAGCAGAATAGGCAACGTTTTTTGTCGTACAAAGAGATGTACTGTATAATAATTAATACAATTTCTCTAATTTGAGAATTTTAACTATGTTTCTATCATGAAACTACAGAATGACTGTTTTGACAGCAGTGGAGAATACGTATGCATTATATATGAACCGGTGTCCAATTTTCAAGTTGTCTTTGAAAAGTTGAAGGGCTGAGCTTCAAAAGAAGAAGAAATCAATAATATTTGAGCTTGTTCAAATGGAGATGGAAATTTTAAAAATTTAATGGAGAGTGAGTTTTAACCCCTAAAAGTTTTCATAATGTGAGAAGAGTGGCCACTCAGGTATCCAGATATTATATCCTATAACTTCTTATGGATATATATTAAGGACCTCATGTTAGTACCACCCCTTCCTTGAGGTAGATCTTGAGAGGGGGGAGATTAAGCATTTTTAAGAATATAGAAACAATTATAAACATTTCTTCATTATTTTTGATGGCATTAGCATATCAAACCTGTTACTGGAAAACAATATTTCAAAAACATTCACCCTTGAAACAGACACCCCTATTCCATCTTTCTCATGTGTGTGAGAAGCAAGAATCTTTGCTTCTACTAGAAGCACTATTACGCTACTACATATATGTAAAAACTGCACATTTTTAACCAAGCTATTTGGTGATACTAAGTAATTTCAATCTTACTAAGAACAGAAAGTCATCAAGTTGGGATTTGATAACTGCTCTTGTTAACCAAAGTTTTCACATAATTTTTCAGTCACTGATTCAGATTAAAACATCAACACACTGTATCTTACCAAATTTTTTGAAGAACAAGCAGCAGAACGTTTTTACTTTTGTTGCAATTCACACTCAGAAACCTAGACAACACTCTGCAGTTCTGAGTCTCAGAGCTCTTCCTGGAGCCACTTTAATTCTTAATGTTTTAATTACTTGCACTTATTAAATAATTTAAACCCTCTAACAAATAAAAGATAAGATGGCTCTTCTATCTGACCAACGTTATGGCAGGAGCTTGTTCTAAAAGAAGGAAAACTAGAATCATGTTGGCTTGGGGAGATAGACTAATGAGGAGAACAATGTAAAGCCTGTATTCATCATTAGTTTTGGATGAGTGCACACACACACACACACACACACACACACACAGATGTGGATTTTATATTTATATATAGATACAGATACATAGAATGAAATGAATTTTGTCCTGAGAAACTGATAACACTTCTATTTACAGTCATTTCGAGCATACGCTCTCAAGAACAATAGACCAATTAGAGATCATTTTGTTACATGTCACGAGGCATGTGTGGTACACAGAAGACTTACCTCACAGAAATTCTAAAATATGTTTGCATTGTATGAACCTTTTATTTTACTAGCTTTAATGAAAGTGCTATATATGGGTTCATTCAGTATTTACAATGCAAAATAGCTATGAATTTCTCCTATGTGGCTATTTACAAAATTCACTGGGAATTCAGGATGCTACAGTAGACATGATGTCATACGGTGTCCCTATCAGCTTGCCCTCAGAATGAGCCCCTGCTACTGACCTTCTTCCTGTGTCTGCTTCTTGGGAAATTAGACTCAACTGCCATGAGATGTAATATTAGATATGTTAAAGAGTTTGTAGAAATGCATGGATAGCATTAGCATCAGAGTTACGCATGCCCCACATTACTTTCTCAACAGCACCATAGTCCAAGTTTCTAAAGGCTCCTGCCGTTCAACTTACACAATAATCATGTTTTTCTTGTAGGAAAAGCCACCTTATGGCTCTGGGTGGTTTAAAGATATCAATGGAAAGACTGTCTATGATAACGAATCACAAATATTCATGTCTTAAAATTAAAGGACATAGCGCAGTGATCCTTTCATAGCGCAGTGATCACCCAACCCTATATTCCAGCAATGGCTCTGGTTTATTCTTATTATCCTGTATAATTATTCATAGTGTCTCTCACTCTCAAAAGTGTCTCCATTTGAATAAGTGATATAGCCTCTCAATCTAAATAAGCAATGCTTATTACCCTTTTACTTTTTTCTCAGTACTTATCCCCAAGTCTAGACTCACCTTCTAATCATGATGCTTTCACATATTCAATCATTCACATGTTCCCTCTGGCTCAAATCCCATGGCAGCGATAAATACAATGTGAAAATATAAAGTAATAAAGCAGTAACTGAGATGTTTCAAATATGGCAAGTATCATTAGGCATAAAATGGAAAAATGGGCAGGAAGGCAAAAGCTATCGCCCATGTGGCCTCTTGTTCTAGGGCAGGCAGGAATGTGGTTCCTGAGCATCAGAGGCCTGAAGGAGCTCAGCACAACAGAGGACCTCACCCAGGACGGCTGACGCACCTCTGAGTGCGTGTGGGGCTTCACTGCTCCCCCCACGCCCAGTTTCATCCAGCCCTGACAAGATGCTGGGGCCTGGGGAGAAATTCTCCCACTCGAAAAAGCCTAGATACTAAAATTCCAAAGTACAGCAAAAGAAATCCTAATCCTAAGAAATTCACCAAAACCAACCAGTTGAACATGAATTTTTCTACATACGAAATTAGTTTCTTAAACGTTATTTTAGAATTTACAAATAGAGAAGTAAGGGGGAAATGTCCTTGCCCTCCTTCCTCAAAAACAAAGCTTTCACAGGCAACCGCCAATAGAAATTTGAACAGAAGATATAAATATTACAAATTAAAAATGCTAAAAAGAAAATCAAAAACTGTTGAAACAATATAGTGAATGATATGCCCAACCACGGAGAGGCTCCATCATATATCCAACAGGAATTGCAGAAAAAGAGATTGTAGATAAAAATGGAGAAAACGAAATTTGGAGACATAAAAGTTAAGAATTTTAATAAAGTTATAAAATTATTCGGATCAGAAATATTCGGTATTCTGAATACCACGGAGGATATATAAAGCTAAGTTAATACTTAGATATAATATAATAAAACTGCAAAGAAGGTTATGTTCAAAAGATACCAGAAAGAGCAGATTACTAACTAAGAGCAGATTAATAAGAGCAGATTACCAGCCAACAGACTGACGGCAGCTGCTTACCAGCTAGAATATGTGCCATTCTTTACAAAAAGAATTGTTTACTATGTACCAGTTAGAAGAGGCTGACGTCTCTAAAATAAGTTGTAATCTAGTTAAAATATTACTGAAGAAATAAAATTAAAATTAAGTCAACCTTAGACCACCACTGAGTCAAATATTTAAGGATATACTTCAGTATGCAGAAAATGAATCCATAAAAATGTAACAGGATAAAAAACAAAAGATAAAATTAAATTTAACCATTTAAAGTAAAATAATTATATTACATATAAAAAGATAAAATAAAATTCTAACAATGAGAATTATTCAGTGAGTATAACATGCTAAGGTTTGCTCAAGCACAGGATACAAATAGAGATTAGCTGTACACTTTTTAAATGCACAATAATTTATGCATATTTTTAAAGTGAGAGTGATCCTTAAATTGAGAAAACTATAGGGTACAGATTTCAAATTAGCAGATACGGATAAACTGAAATGTAAAAAGCTTTAGCAATCAAATAGGAAGCAAGAGGGGAAAAGGGAGCAAAAATGGGGGATGGAAAACTAAAAGAAGGTCATTTAAATACATACAAATATACTTACAATAAATGTAAATAATAAACTCCCTACTTAAATACAAAAAATTATCAGAGCTATTTTAAAAATTAAAAAAAAAAAAAATAAAACTTAGGCTGATTAGAAGGGACATCCTTAAAAGAAAATCACACAAAATAATTTTTTGTTTAATGAGAATGTGGGGCAGGAAAGAGGAATAGCCAACTGATACTAACCAAAAGAATGCTGATACAGCAAAAAACAAACAAACAAACAAACAAACAAAAAAAGACACTATACCAAAACAGTATTAATCTAGAAAAGGGGGACATTGTTCAAAAAAAGAAAGGGGAAATTCACCAAGAAGATACTATGTAATAATTATAAACTTGTATGTGTAACCAAATAAACCTCAGGTCATACAGAGTAAAAACCAATAATTATAAACTTGTATGTGTAACCAAATAAACCTCAGGTTATACAGAGTAAAAAACCAATAGTTACCCACACAGAAAAGTGCGATCAGAGGGAAGGTGTTTACTCATCCAGTTTCATGACAATAACAGGTATGTGTGTGCATCAAAATTGTGACTGCTGGTTCCAAGAGCAGAAGAACAACCCGCTGCTTGTGCCGGGTTATGAAATACTTAATCTTTAAAAAGATAACTCCTTGTAGATATTCTCAAAGATCTAAGCAAAGCCCTGAGGATAAAGAACTCCTCCCTGTGGGAGCAGCTTAGGCTTTCTGAGGTCTAAAATTTGGTAGAGGAAGTGGGAGACAGAAAAGGGGGCATTTTATTCTACACAGATGGACCCACATCAGAAGGAAAGGAATAGTACACACGGCCTTTGAGCTGCCTGCTGTCAGTGTGGCCTCCGGTAAGAAGATTCACTGCTTGGACTCATCTGCACAGACCCGGACTGGCTTCAGAATTGCATTTTATGCCAAGATGATCACATTAACATGGCGTTGACTGTGCAAAGGAAGTGAGAGAAGAAAGCGGGAAACACTTCTCGGGACGTACAAGGAAACCCACAATCAGAAACACTGAGGTACAATCGAGAGTATTAGGTAAAAAGAAGAGTGAGTGATGTCTACAGCTGCACAGAAGATGCTGGGTATGCTGTGCAGTCAAACGGCAGGCAAAGTTGCTGAAATAACTGAATTGGCTGAGGAGACTCTGGATGGTGGACAAAAGAATTCTTTTAAAGCTATTTTTCTTAATCAGGAGATATAGAAATATCAGAATAAAAAGGACATCTGAAAATAGAATAAACCAAGTTCAAGTTCTATCAGAAGGGCAGAACAGAGTAGATACTAAGGCGAAGACAGGGGCCACAGGAAGTAGGATGTGAATTAGGACAAGCAAAGAGAAAGCATTAGTCCGCACTTGCCTCCACAGACAAACCACGGTTTGCTTTAACACTTTATTCACTGCCAGAAAAAGACCTTTACATTGAATTCCAAACAATCACTGAGGCATACTGATGTCTCAGATTCCAATTTTAAATTCCTCTCATAATTTCTCCCTTATGATGTACCCTCAGGGAAGCCAATACACAAAACCAGTCACACCCACAGAAGGGTCCAACTCTTATTACAAGCAGAGACTTAATTTGTTCACAAATTACCATGCTTTAGGAAAAACGAAAGTCCCAACTGAATAACTATATTCTAAGAAATAAAATGCTGGTATATCATTGTTGGGAAAAATCAACAAAAAAATACATGTTAATTCTACAAACACATATACACTACAGCCTCTGTAAGTTGAGCCTCCAAGGGACTGTAACAAACTGGTCACCTTATGAAAGTGGTCAACACAAGACCTGGGTCTCCTGTACTGATATGTACATGTGGTGCACATCAGGTCTATGACAATTAGGTCATGTTAAGGAGGTGGTCAGTGTAAGGAGGTTATCAACTATGGAGGTTCCACTGTTTTATCCTGAGAAACTGCATGGAAAAAGCAAGTTTCATTGAAAAGTAAATTGTATGGTAGCACATACGTGATAGAATATGGAGGATGGATGGATGGATGGATGGATGGATGGATGGATGGATGGATGGATAAACGGATGGACAGGGTGGATGGATGGACGGGTGGTAGAATGGATGGGAGGAGGATGCATGGATTAGTGGATGGAAAGAGTGAATGGAGGGTGACTGAGAGTGAGATTAGGAATGGTCATATAAAAATTCAGACAGATACACAACACACTATCAGGTAGTTATTGTCTAGAAAACAAAAGTGACAGAAGGAGAAGATATCATTTCCCTGTTATTTCACACACTCAAAACCAGTTTTACTCCGGGACATTGGAATCTCTTATTTTATAATTTTTTTATATTTATTAATCTAAGCATACTTATTCCAAATAATGGTATAGCAAGAATAAATATTAACTTAGAGTTTTGTTAAATTTGAATAGTTTTAATGTAAAACCAAAGAGGGAGACCAGAAATACGTTATTATTAATACAGACACAAATAATTAATAATAAATTATAAGTACTTTTGTTACCAGCCACTGTTAACCTGGAAGGCCATTTTGTGCAGGACGCTGCTGGTCAGGCCCTAACAAGCCTAAACGAGTCTCCATGCTGACATCTGGAGATGTCACAGGTAAGTTAGGGAACTGGACTCCATGTACCCGTCAAGGACCCAGGCACTGTGTGCACCCAGTGAAGTGTCGACTAACTATAAATTTAGATAAAAATGCTTTGAAGATATAACCACTTTAAGATAGGAAGATACTGTGCAGCTTTGTAACCTATAAGGAGGAATCAGTTTAACGTATGGTGTGATGAGTAATAACATTACCCAGGTTAACTTTTACCATGAGAATAAAAAGTAACGAAGGGGAATAGGAGGGAAGAGCAGTTCTTGGGGGAGAGATCCCAGCTGCTCTCCAGAATTGCTGTTTTTTGGGTTGTTTTTTTTTTTGAGACAGAGCCTCAAGCTGTCACCCTGGGTAGAGTGCTGTGGCATCACAGCTCACAGCAACCTCCAACTCCTGGGCTCAGGGATTCTCCTGCCTCAATCTCCCAAGTAGCTGGGACTACAGGCACCCACCACAACACCTGGCTGTTTTTTGGTTGCAGCCGTCATTGTTGTTTGGCGGGCCAGGGCTGGATTCGAACCCGCCCGCTCAGGTGTATGTGACTGGCACCTTAGCCACTTGAGCCACAGGCACCGAGCCCAGAATTGCTGTTTTTGTTGTAAATAAAAGTGGAAGTGTTGATCTCTCATCAGTTTCTTCATTGATTGGTTGGGTGGGTGACAGGAGGACAGACTTCTTATTCTGGCAACCCTTTGGTAGCAGTGCTTGCCCAGGAGAACTGTTAAAACAACCCACATAGGTAGATGGATGAAGACGAATTTAGCTGCTAGACAAGCAGCGACGAACTTAAGTGTGTGTTCAGCCTCGTGCTAGAGTAGCCTTCAGCCATCCTGTGAGAGCTCTTTAAACAGTGTTCCTAAAGGAAGGTGAGATTCTTGGGAGCATGATGGAGATCTGCAGACACCTGTTATTTGGTAGTTACAGGTGGGTTCTACAAGCTGTTGAAAAGAGCTGCACATGATATCTCTATTTCTTATTGTCCAAAAGCTTTTGGACCTTTTTGATGGGCCAAGAGAATGAATGAAGCTGTACAGTTTTGGGCGGTGGTTTGAAGGTGATATCACAGCCTAGCAAAGACTCTGTCCCTCTAAACCCCGTTCTGTCTCTCTTTGCCCTTTTCTTTCTTGATATAAAATGAGCAAAAGATATGGACCATATGAGGCCTCAATGTTCCAAAAGAATAAAGCAAGCCTAGGCTTCCATACAGGCCAGTGGGGGAGGAGGGGGGACCACCAAGGCAAAGAGACAGCCAAGAAGCAATATCTGCTGGAGGAGAGCAAGATCAGCAGCTGGAAGGTAGATGGTCAGAGTCGCAGCTCCAGCTGACGGGTGCCTTAAATGAATACGCTACACGTGTCTGTTGTCAGGGTCTGAATGAGGGGCAGAGCACAATCCTAATGAATTGGCACACACAAGCAAGGAAGGGCTGCAGAAGTGTAGAGCAGAAAATCATGAGAAGAAATTAAAGAAGAAAATGGAATTGGTGCCTAATTACTTTATTGGTGCTATAGTAATAATTCAATTAATCATATGAGTATTAATATTCTAAGCTATCAAATTATATAAAGAACTCCAGTACTCAACAGCTATGAAACTAGGAGAAACAGCCCCACTAACCAGAAAACTCTGCTCCAGCACACATTAATTAATAGCTGCTGATTATAGAACTCGTATATTGAAGGTGCTATAAGTAAGGCTGTCAGATTTTTACCTTTAAGGATCACAAGCATTCATGGTGGGAGGATGTACCTTGGTGTTTAAGGGAAGGAATATATGCAGCTTGTTTATTTTTTTCTAAGATCATCAGACTATCAACACATTTTATAAAGAAATCTCTAGGTCGGGCTTGGTGGCTCGTGCTGATAATCCCAGCACTCTGGGAGGTCGAGGCGGACGAATTATCTGAGCTCACGAGTTCGAGACCAGCCTGAGCTAGAGTGAGACCTTGTCTCTGAAAATAGCCAAGCATTGTGGTGGGTGTCTGTAGTCCCAGCTACTCAGGAGGCTGAGGCAAAAGAATCGTTTGAGCCCAGGAGTCTGAGGTTGCTGTGAGCTATGATGCCATAACACTCTACCAGGGTTGACAAAGTGAGACTGTCTCCAAAAAAAAAAGAGAGAGAGAGAGACAGATCTCTAAATAAACCTTCACTAATATTAACTAGCAGCTGAGGAAAAAAGTAAAGCTTCCAGGCTTTAAAAGAATTAGGGAGTTTTTAGCTTACTGAAGTGAGAGTTAGGGAGGGCCTCTTCCACAGGAATACAAACCAGGCACCCATGTACACGGTGACATCAGCGGGAAGGAGGTTTTTGAGGCCTGCAAGGGACGCAGAATGCCCTGAGGGAACATCCTGAGTTCCGTGGTGTGTGCTGCCTGGTGTCACAGCTCCCTCCGGCCAGCCAGACCTTGCTGCTGACACTTTCAAAGACACTCTGTTCCTGCTGGCTTTACATCTCCCCCTTTTTTGTACCACACAGTGGCTGCCCCTCTATTCCAATATAAATTTCTATTAAGAAATGCAAAACATCTTTCCAATAACATGAATTTCAGCCAGTTGAAAAGAAAAACGCTTTTCAAGTGAATTTAAATAGGAATCCATATCCTTATGATCTTATGGAAGAACACATTTCTTACCACAATTTAATTCCACGAGCTTCCTGTTTATAGTGTCCCGACATAGTTTAAATTTTTACTTCTATTCCAAGGCCTATGGATTTGCTTCTGTTGCCCACATCACCTCTGTGCCTAACGCGTCTTCAGTATCTTGCCACTTCCCCAGGAGTGGCACTTGTCTTGTACCAATATTCTGTCACCATTTTTTTTTTTGGGGGGGGGGATTTTTTCCAGCAAATTTTCTGAATTTAAGAATATCTGATAAGCTTCATGAAAAGGCAGTTTTCTTTTTCTTCTTGATCAATAATTTCTCACAATTTACTATTTTAATGTAATTTTCTCAATTAAAAAATAATGTTTATAAACAATAAAGGTGAAAAAATTTTTACTGTAAGTTTGAAATAGCTATAAAAGGAGAGAAAAATCTTCCACTTTCCCAGAAAACACTCAGTTTTAACACTTGATGGTTTTCCAAAAGCACTGGGAAAATAAAACAGATGCTGTGGTTCTGTCCTGAACAAGATCTGCAGCCTCCCCCGACTACACAGCTACATAGGCCAAGTGTGATTTAGTGGCCTCAAAAATGAAATTCTGTGCCGCTTCAGCAAGTCCAATCTTTACTGACCAGGGGTTGCATCAACCACGTTCTCCAAGAGACTGGCTCCTTTCCACACGGGTGAATTTCCCCTCAGCTTAAGACATGTGGTTTTCACTGATGGTGGCTGAGGAGATGCGATTGTTTATATAGAATGATCTTGTGCAGTTATATTAGAAAGTCAATCACCACCCAAAACTCCACACCCATTTTAGATGAAGAGGAAAACAGGGTGGACTCCTGAGGTCGGTTCATCATGGATTCCGATTTCAGCTAGAAATTTCCATTGGTTTGGAGTTCCTGTCACCACTAAAAGGCATATTGCTGCATACATGCAATGTTACTCTATGAAATGGTTTATGGGCTAAAAATGTTTTAACAGTTAAAGATGATGAAGACAGTAAAATAAAAATAAAAATTAATCATTTCTAATATTAACACTTGATTGATAATGGTAGTAATATTGCTTTGTTAACTAAACTTTAGTTGAAAAGTATGATTTAAAAAACCGAAGTATGTTCATGCAGAAAATAAGTTATACACAGCATGCCTGGAAGAAAAAAAAAAAAAAGTGCTTTACCAGGTAGAATAATTAATCTATTCTATGGAGTAGAATAAGAAAAAATAAATTACATAAGTGTATGTGTTTTTACATAAATTACACCAGTAACAGTTAACTTTTTATCATTCACACTAAAGGGAAGAATGTACACACGGCTACTTCAAAAGCAAAAATATTTAACCTTGAGATATTTCTGATTATTTTTCTGCAAATTAAAATTTGTCATTAGGTTTAATTTAAGTACATATGGTAGAGCCTCTGTAAGTTGACCACTTAAGGGACTATAACAAACTGGCCAACATATGGAGGAGGCCTAGTGTACTGATATGTACATGTGTGGGATGTCCAGTCTATGAAAATCAGGCCAATGTTCAATTAAGGAGGTGGTCAACGTAGGGAGGTGATCAACTGTGGAGGTTCTACTGTATTTCAATAGCCTTTCTAAATCAAAGAAATGAAAATTAATGATGAAAACTGAAAGTGGTCAAAGAATTTAAGTTTTGAAAAAGTTAACTTGTGTTAACTTCTGTATGCAGTCACACACAGGCACATACGATGTTACTCATATTTTTCTCATCTTTATTTTTCTCTCAGCATAACATTTAATCAGTATCAGGAGTCAGAAGTAACTTGTATCAGATGAATGATTCAACCACATTTATATTTTCATCACTTTAACCACATACACCTCCGTCAATAGCTTCAGTCAAATACAGAGCCTACACACTTTCCATAACTTGAGTATTTTTAAATATAAATATAGCTTCATATGAAGGTTTAGCTACTTTCGAGTCCAGAAAGATATTTTGAAAGACAGAAAGTTAGCATCCTAACCAAAGTCAACATATAGTCTCCCTCAGAAAAATCAGACACCAGAAAGAGCCTCATGGAAAGGGAGTCGTAATTTCTATATGTTCTCTGACACGATTCCTGTATAATCAGCTCAAATACAATAATGAGATGAAGGAAACTAAGTCTCAATCTAACAAGTGTGTAAGAAAACAAGACAGAATTACTGCAGATATTTATGTAACAAAGCACAGAAAAGAGAGTTTACAAAAGAAAATAAGAATGAGTTCCATAGAGTCAAATTGTACATGACTAGTTAGATCTCAGTTACCATATTTTACAAATAAGATAACTAAACCCAGTTTGATTTTGTAATTGGAACAGCAACAATTAACCTCAAACAGATTTTCTATTTCATTAAATTATCCTCACATCTATTTTCTCCTAGAAAATCCACTGTTAATCAGCTGGGGTGGGCAATAAAACTTTAAAGGGAAGAGTCTTCAATCTCAGTGACTGTTCTCCAAAATAAAGGCAATAGATGGTAAGTATGAAGAACAGCAAGAAGCACATATCATGTGCCCAGTCCCTCAGTCTCCACTTCTGGCCAAACTTGTTCTAGGCCATTTTGAGAGAAGACACAGTCATCCCTCCCCACTCAGGAGGAGCACGAGACACAGTCATCCCTCCCCTCTCAGGAGGAGCACGAGACACAGTCATCCCTCCCCTCTCAGGAGGAGCACGAGACACAGTCATCCCTCCCCTCTCAGGAGGAGCCTGAGACACAGTCATCCCTCCCCTCTCAGGAGGAGCACGAGACACAGTCATCCCTCCCCTCTCAGGAGGAGCATGAGACACGGTCATCCCTCCCCGCTCAGAAGGAGCACAAGACACAGTCATCCCTCTCTGCTCAGGAGGAGCACGAGACACAGTCATCTCTCCCCTCTCAGGAGGAGCCTGAGACACAGTCATCCCTCCCCTCTCAGGAGGAGCACGAGACACAGTCATCCCTCCCCTCACAGGAGGAGCACGAGACACAGTCATCCCTCCCTGCTCAGGAGGAGCACGAAACACAGTCATCTCTCCCCTCTCAGGAGGAGCCTGAGAAACAGTCATCCCTCCCCTCTCAGGAGGAGCACGAGACACAGTCATCCCTCCCCTCTCAGGAGGAGTGTGCTTGGCTGGGTGCCAGGTTCCCTGCTCTGAAGAGGAGGAACCTTGTCTTCTCATTCTAAAACAAAGGAAGTATCTCCTTAACCAAACCCAGAAATAACAAACTGAGCTTTCCCACAGGTAACTTCTATCGTATAAAAAGCTAATAAAATAAAATGTTACAGGCATGAGTCTGAGGAGAGGTTTTAAAGCAAAAAAACCTAGTATATTAAAAAATGGAAACAGTGATTTTAAAAGACAGGCTACAATCCATATCTAATCCTAAACTCTCCATTCCCTTAAAGAAAGATGAAGTAATCATGAGAGGGCACAGTCTCTAGGAAGACTGTCATATTCTGAAAGTGAAATATAGCCCAAGATGGAAGAAAAAGAAAAAAAAAAAAAAATGACTGAGATGATACAAAAAAAAAAGGAAGATAAATTTCTAGGAGGCAGAAAAAGAGAATGGACATGAAGAAGCTCTTAAGGAAAAAGAGCTGCTGTGAAAAAACTTGCTTCAAGGTAGGAGGGAGACTTGAGCAAATGCTGTGTGGTGAGAGACACTGTCACAGTGACACACGTCCAGCCTGAGGACGCTGCAAAGTGGCATGGAGGAGTGTGGGGAGACCTAGTAACAATAATAGTCTGTATGCATAGTAAGCAAGTCACAGCTAGTGAAGTGCTCCCACTTAGTAATAATAATAGTCTGTATGCACAGTAATAAGCAAGTCACAGCTAGTGAAGTACTCCCACTTAGTAACAATAATAGTCTGTATGCATACTAAGCAAGTCGCAGCTAGTGAAGTGCTCCCACTTAGTAACAATAATAGTCTGTATGCATAGTAAGCAAGTCACAGCTAGTGAAGTACTCCCATTTAGTAACAATAATAGTCTGCGTGCATAGTAAGCAAGTCGCAGCTAGTGAAGTGCTCCCACTTAGTAACAATAATAGTCTGTATGCATACTAAGCAAGTCACAGCTAGTGAAGTGCTCCCACTTAGTAACAATAATAGTCTGTGTGCATAGTAAGCAAGTCGCAGCTAGTGAAGTGCTCCCACTTAGTAACAATAATAGTCTGTATGCGTACTAAGAAAGTCACAGCTAGTGAAGAGATCACACTTAGTAATAATAATAGTATGTATGCATACTAAGCAAGTCACAGCTAGTGAAGTGCTACCAATTAGTAACAATAGTCTGTGTGCATAGTAAGCAAGTCGCAGCTAGTGAAGTACTCCCACTTAGTAACAATAATAGTCTGTATGCG